>JBAIAA010001055.1:0-184097 GCA_037893245.1 Crossaster papposus | reverse complement strand
ATTTTGTTCCAAAATGTCTCAAATCTCCCCAAAATTAATTTGTAAGGGGTAAGCCTTGTATTTCTATTCAAATGAGGCCAAAATATGATTTGTTCCAAAATGTCCCAAATCTCCCCAAAATTAATTTGTAAGGGGTAAGACTTGCATTTGTAGTAAAATTAGACCAAAATATGATTTGTTCCAAAAATGTCTCAAATCACCCCAAAATTAATTTATAAGGGGTAAGCCTTGTTTCTACTCCAATGAGGCCAAAATAAGATTTGTTTCAAAATGTCTCAAATCTCCCCAAAATTAATTTGTAAGGGGTAAGCCTTGTATTTCTATTCAAATGAGGCCAAAATATGATTTGTTCCAAAATGTCTCAAATCTCCCCAAAATTAATTTGTAAGGGGTAAGCCTTGTTTCTACTCCAATGAGGCCAAAATATGATTTGTTCCAAAATGTCTCAAATCACCCAAAATTAATTTATAAGGGGTTAGCCTTGCCTTTTTAGTAAAATTAGGCCAAAATATGATTGTTCCGAAAATGTCTCAAATCACCCCAAAATTAATTTGTAAGGGGGTAAGCCTTGTTTCTACTCAAATGAGGCCAAAATATGATTTGTTCCAAAATGTCTCAAATCTCCCCAAAATTAATTTGTAAGGGGTAAGCCTTGTATTTCTATTCAAATGAGGCCAAAATATGATTTGTTCCAAAATGTCTCAAATCACCCCAAAATTAATTTATAAGGGGTTTAGCCTTGCCTTTTTAGTAAATTAGACAAAAATATGATTTGTTCCCAAAATGTCTCAAATCTCCCTAAAAGTAATTTCTAAGGGGTAAGCCTTGCATTTTTAGTAAAATTAGGCCAAAATATAATTGTTCCAAAAATGTCTCAAATCACCCCAAAATTAATTTGTAAGGGGTAAGCCTTGTTTCTACTCAAATGAGGCCAAAATATGATTTGTTCCAAAATGTCTCAAATCTCCCCAAAATTAATTTGTAAGGGGTAAGCCTTGTATTTCTATTCAAATGAGGCCAAAATATGGTTTGTTCAAAAATGTCTCAAATCACCCCCCAATTAATTTATAAGGGGTTAGCCTTGCCTTTTTAGTAAAATTAGGCCAAAATATGATTGTTCCAAAAATGTCTCAAATCACCCCAAAATTAATTTTTAAGGGGTAAGCCTTGTATTTCTATTCAAATTAGGCCAAAATATGATTTGTTCTAAAAATGTCTCAAATCACCCCAAAATTAATCTGTAAGGGGTTAGCCTTGCCTTTTTATTAAAATTAGACAAAAAATATGATTTGTTCCCAAAATGTCTCAAATCTCCCCAAAATTAATTTACAAGGGGTAAGCCTTGCATTTTTAGTAAAATTAGACCAAAATATGATTTGTTCCCAAAATGTCTCAAATCTCCCCAAAATTAATCTGTAAGGGGTAAGCCTTGTTTCTACTCAAATGAGGCCAAAATATGATTTGTTCCAAAATGTCTCAAATCTCCCCAAAATTAATTTGTAAGGGTAAGCCTTGTATTTCCATTCAAATGAGGCCAAAATATGGTTTGTTCCAAAAATGTCTCAAATCTCCCCAAAATTAATTTGTAAGGGGTAAGCCTTGCATTTTTAGTAAAATTAGACCAAAATATGATTTGTTCCCAAAATGTCTCAAATCTCCCCAAAATTAATCTGTAAGGGGTAAGCCTTGTATTTCTATTCAAATGAGGCCAAATATGATTTGTTCCAAGCCTTGTATTTCTATTCAAATGAGGCCAAAATATGATTTGTTCCAAAATGTCTCAAATCACCCCAAAATAATTTATAAGGGGGTTAGCCTTGCCTTTTTAGTAAAATTAGACAAAAATATGATTTGTTCCCAAAATGTCTCAAATCTCCCTAAAAGTAATTTCTAAGGGGTAAGCCTTGCATTTTTAGTAAAATTAGGCCAAAATATAATTGTTCCAAAAATGTCTCAAATCACCCCAAAATTAATTTGTAAGGGGTAAGCCTTGTTTCTACTCAAATGAGGCCAAAATATGATTTGTTTCCAAAATGTCTCAAATCTCCCCAAAATTAATTTGTAAGGGGTAAGCCTTGTATTTCTATTCAAATGAGGCCAAAATATGATTGTTCCAAAAATGTCTCAAATCACCCCAAAATTAATTTTTAAGGGGTAAGCCTTGTTTCTACTCAAATGAGGCCAAAATATGATTTGTTCCAAAATGTCTCAATCTCCCCAAAATTAATTTGTAAGGGGTAAGCTTGTATTTCTATTCAAATGAGGCCAAAATATGATTTGTTCCAAAATGTCCCAAATCTCCCCAAAATTAATTTGTAAGGGGTAAGACTTGCATTTGTAGTAAAATTAGACCAAAATATGATTTGTTCCAAAAAATGTCTCAAATCACCCCAAAATTAATTTATAAGGGGTAAGCCTTGTTTCTACTCCAATGAGGCCAAATAAGATTTGTTTCAAAATGTCTCAAATCTCCCCAAAATTAATTTGTAAGGGGTAAGCCTTGTATTTCTATTCAAATGAGGCCAAAATATGATTTGTTCCAAAAACTCTCAAATCACCCTAAAATTAATTTATAAGGGGTAAGCCTTGTATTTCTATTCAAATGAGGCCAAAATATGGTTTGTTCCAAAAATGTCTCAAATCACCCCAAAATTAATTTATAAGGGGTTAGCCTTGCCTTTTTAGTAAAATTAGGCCAAAATATGATTTGTTTCCAAAATGTCTCAAATCTCCCCAAAATTTATTTGTAAGGGGTAAGCCTTGCATTTTTAGTAAAATTAGACAAAAATATGATTTGTTCCCAAAATGTCTCAAATCTCCCCAAAATTAGTTTGTAAGGGGTAAGCCTTGTATTTCTATTCAAATGAGGCAAAATATGATTTGTTCCAAAAACTCTCAAATCACCCTAAAATTAATTTATAAGGGGTAAGCCTTGTATTTCTATTCAAATGAGGCCAAAATATGGTTTGTTCCAAAAAATGTCTCAAATCACCCCAAAATTAATTTATAAGGGGTTAGCTTGCCTTTTTAGTAAAATTAGGCCAAAATATGATTGTTCCAAAAATGTCTCAAATCTCCCAAAATTAATTTGTAAGGGGTAAGCCTTGTTTCTACTCCAAAGAGGCCAAAATATGATTTGTTCCAAAATGTCTCAAATCACCCCAAAATTAATTTATAAGGGGTTAGCCTTGCCTTTTTAGTAAAATTAGACAAAAATATGATTTGTTCCAAAATGTCTCAAATCTCCCTAAAAGTAATTTCTAAGGGGTAAGCCTTGCATTTTTAGTAAAATTAGGCCAAAATATAATTGTTCCAAAAATGTCTCAAATCACCCAAAATTAATTTGTAAGGGGTAAGCCTTGTTTCTACTCAAATGAGGCCAAAATATGATTTGTTCCAAAATGTCTCAAATCTCCCCAAAATTAATTTGTAAGGGGTAGCCTTGTATTCTATTCAAATGAGGCCAAAATATGGTTTGTTCCAAAAATGTCTCAAATCACCCCCAAATTAATTTATAAGGGGGTTAGCCTTGCCTTTTTAGTAAAATTAGGCCAAATATGATTGTTCCAAAAATGTCTCAAATCACCCCAAAATTAATTTTTAAGGGGTAAGCCTTGTTTCTACTCAAATGAGGGCCAAAATATGATTTGTTTCCAAAATGTCTCAAATCTCCCCAAAATTAATTTGTAAGGGGTAAGCCTTGTATTTCTATTCAAATGAGGCCAAATTATGATTTGTTCCAAAATGTCCCAAATCTCCCCAAAATTAATTTGTAAGGGGTAAGCCTTGCATTTGTAGTAAAATTAGACCAAAATATGATTTGTTCCCAAAATGTCTCAAATCACCCCAAAATTAATTTATAAGGGGTAAGCCTTGTTTCTACTCCAATGAGGCCAAAATAAGATTTGTTCAAAATGTCTCAAATCTCCCCAAAATTAAATTTGTAAGGGGTAAGCCTTGTATTTCTATTCAAATGAGGCCAAAATATGATTTGTTCCAAGCCTTGTATTTCTATTCAATGAGGCCAAATATGATTTGTTCCAAAATGTCTCAAATCACCCCAAAATTAATTTATAAGGGGTTAGCCTTGCCTTTTTAGTAAAATTAGACAAAATATGATTTGTTCCCAAAATGTCTCAAATCTCCCTAAAAGTAATTTCTAAGGGGTAAGCCTTGCATTTTTAGTAAAATTAGGCCAAAATATAATTGTTCCAAAAATGTCTCAAATCACCCCAAAATTAATTTGTAAGGGGTAAGCCTTGTTTCTACTCAAATGAGGCCAAAATATGATTTGTTCAAAATGTCTCAAATCTCCCCAAAATTAATTTGTAAGGGGTAAGCCTTGTATTTCTATTCAAATGAGGCCAAAATATGATTGTTCCAAAAATGTCTCAAATCACCCCAAAATTAATTTTTAAGGGGTAAGCCTTGTTTCTACTCAAATGAGGCCAAAATATGATTTGTTCCAAAATGTCTCAAATCTCCCCAAAATTAATTTGTAAGGGGTAAGCCTTGTATTTCTATTCAAATGAGGCCAAAATATGATTTGTTCCAAAATGTCCCAAATCTCCCCAAAATTAATTTGTAAGGGGTAAGACTTGCATTTGTAGTAAAATTAGACCAAAATATGATTTGTTCCAAAAATGTCTCAAATCACCCCAAAATTAATTTATAAGGGGTAAGCCTTGTTTCTACTCCAATGAGGCCAAAATAAGATTTGTTTCAAAATGTCTCAAATCTCCCCAAAATTAATTTGTAAGGGTAAGCCTTGTATTTCTATTCAAATGAGGCCAAAATATGATTTGTTCCAAAAACTCTCAAATCACCCTAAAATTAATTTATAAGGGGTAAGCCTTGTATTTCTATTCAAATGAGGCCAAAATATGGTTTGTTCCAAAAATGTCTCAAATCACCCCAAAATTAATTTATAAGGGGTTAGCCTTGCCTTTTTAGTAAAATTAGGCCAAAATATGATTTGTTCCAAAATGTCTCAAATCTCCCCAAAATTTATTTGTAAGGGGTAAGCCTTGCATTTTTAGTAAAATTAGACAAAAATATGATTTGTTCCCAAAATGTCTCAAATCTCCCCAAAATTAGTTTGTAAGGGGTAAGCCTTGTATTTCTATTCAAATGAGGCCAAAATATGATTTGTTCCAAAAACTCTCAAATCACCCTAAAATTAATTTATAAGGGGTAAGCCTTGTATTTCTATTCAAATGAGGCCAAAATATGGTTTGTTCCAAAAATGTCTCAAATCACCCCAAAATTAATTTATAAGGGGTTAGCCTTGCCTTTTTAGTAAAATTAGGCCAAAATATGATTGTTCCAAAAATGTCTCAAATCTCCCCAAAATTAATTTGTAAGGGGTAAGCCTTGTTTCTACTCCAAAGAGGCCAAAATATGATTTGTTCCAAAATGTCTCAAATCACCCCAAAATTAATTTATAAGGGGTTAGGCCTTGCCTTTTTAGTAAAATTAGACAAAAATATGATTTGTTCCCAAAATGTCTCAAATCTCCCTAAAAGTAATTTCTAAGGGGTAAGCCTTGCATTTTTAGTAAAATTAGGCCAAAATATAATTGTTCCAAAATGTCTCAAATCACCCCAAAATTAATTTGTAAGGGGTAAGCCTTGTTTCTACTCAAATGAGGCCAAAATATGATTTTGTTCCAAAAATGTCTCAAATCTCCCCAAAATTAATTTGTAAGGGGTAAGCCTTGTATTTCTATTCAAATGAGGCCAAAATATGGTTTGTTCCAAAAATGTCTCAAATCACCCCCAAATTAATTTATAAGGGGTTAGCCTTGCCTTTTTAGTAAAATTAGGCCAAAATATGATTGTTCCAAAAATGTCTCAAATCACCCCAAAATTAATTTTTAAGGGGTAAGCCTTGTTTCTACTCAAATGAGGCCAAAATATGATTTGTTCCAAAATGTCTCAAATCTCCCCAAAATTAATTTGTAAGGGGTAAGCCTTGTATTTCTATTCAAATGAGGCCAAAATATGATTTGTTCCAAAATGTCCCCAAATCTCCCCAAAATTAATTTGTAAGGGGTAAGCCTTGCATTTGTAGTAAAATTAGACCAAAATATGATTTGTTCCCAAAATGTCTCAAATCACCCCAAAATTAATTTATAAGGGGGTAAGCCTTGTTTCTACTCCAATGAGGCAAAATAAGATTTGTTTCAAAATGTCTCAAATCTCCCCAAAATTAATTTGTAAGGGGTAAGCCTTGTATTTCTATTCAAATGAGGCCAAAATATGATTTGTTCCAAGCCTTGTATTTCTATTCAAATGAGGGCCAAAATATGATTTGTTCCAAAATGTCTCAAATCACCCCAAAATTAATTTATAAGGGGTTAGCCTTGCCTTTTTAGTAAAATTAGACAAAAATATGATTTGTTCCCAAAATGTCTCAAATCTCCCTAAAAGTAATTTCTAAGGGGTAAGCCTTGCATTTTTAGTAAAATTAGGCCAAAATATAATTGTTCCAAAAATGTCTCAAATCACCCCAAAATTAATTTGTAAGGGGTAAGCCTTGTTTCTACTCAAATGAGGCCAAAATATGATTTGTTCCAAAATGTCTCAAATCTCCCCAAAATTAATTTGTAAGGGGTAAGCCTTGTATTTCTATTCAAATGAGGCCAAAATATGATTGTTCCAAAAATGTCTCAAATCACCCCAAAATTAATTTTTAAGGGGTAAGCCTTGTTTCTACTCAAATGAGGCCAAAATTATGATTTTGTTCCAAAATGTCTCAAATCTCCCCAAAATTAATTTGTAAGGGGTAAGCCTTGTATTTCTATTCAAATGAGGCCAAAATATGATTTGTTCCAAATGTCCCAATCTCCCCCAAAATTAATTTGTAAGGGGTAAGACTTGCATTTGTAGTAAAATTAGACCAAAATATGATTTGTTCCAAAAATGTCTCAAATCCACCCCAAAATTAATTTATAAGGGGTAAGCCTTGTTTCTACTCCAATGAGGCCAAAATAAGATTTTGTTTCAAAATGTCTCAAATCTCCCCAAAATTAATTTGTAAGGGGTAAGCCTTGTATTTCTATTCAAATGAGGCCAAAATATGATTTGTTCCAAAATGTCTCAAATCTCCCCAAAATTAATTTGTAAGGGGTAAGCCTTGTTTCTACTCCAATGAGCCAAAATATGATTTGTTCCAAAATGTGTCTCAAATCACCCCAAAATTAATTTATAAGGGGTTAGCCTTGCCTTTTTAGTAAAATTAGGCCAAAATATGATTGTTCCGAAAATGTCTCAAATCACCCAAAATTAATTTGTAAGGGGTAAGCCTTGTTTCTACTCAAATGAGGCCAAAATATGATTTGTTCCAAAATGTCTCAAATCTCCCCAAAATTAATTTGTAAGGGGTAAGCCTTGTATTTCTATTCAAATGAGGCCAAAATATGATTTGTTCCAAAATGTCTCAAATCACCCCAAATTAATTTATAAGGGGTTAGCCTTGCCTTTTTAGTAAAATTAGACAAAAATATGATTTGTTCCCAAAATGTCTCAAATCTCCCTAAAAGTAATTTCTAAGGGGTAAGCCTTGCATTTTTAGTAAAATTAGGCCAAAATATAATTGTTCCAAAAATGTCTCAAATCACCCAAATTAATTTGTAAGGGGTAAGCCTTGTTTCTACTCAAATGAGGCCAAAATATGATTTGTTCCAAAATGTCTCAAATCTCCCCAAAATTAATTTGTAAGGGGTAAGCCTTGTATTTCTATTCAAATGAGGCCAAAATATGGTTTGTTCCAAAAATGTCTCAAATCACCCCCAAATTAATTTATAAGGGGTTAGCCTTGCCTTTTTAGTAAAATTAGGCCAAAATATGATTGTTCCAAAAATGTCTCAAATCACCCCAAAATTAATTTTTAAGGGGTAAGCCTTGTATTTCTATTCAAATTAGGCCAAAATATGATTTGTTCTAAAAATGTCTCAAATCACCCCAAAATTAATCTGTAAGGGGTTAGCCTTGCCTTTTTATTAAAATTAGACAAAAAATATGATTTGTTCCCAAAATGTCTCAAATCTCCCCAAAATTAATTTACAAGGGGTAAGCCTTGCATTTTTAGTAAAATTAGACCAAAATATGATTTGTTCCCAAAATGTCTCAAATCTCCCCAAAATTAATCTGTAAGGGGTAAGCCTTGTTTCTACTCAAATGAGGCCAAAATATGATTTGTTCCAAAATGTCTCAAATCTCCCCAAAATTAATTTGTAAGGGGTAAGCCTTGTATTTCCATTCAAATGAGGCCAAAATATGGTTTGTTCCAAAAATGTCTCAAATCTCCCCAAAATTAATTTGTAAGGGGTAAGCCTTGCATTTTTAGTAAAATTAGACCAAAATATGATTTGTTCCCAAAATGTCTCAAATCTCCCCAAAATTAATCTGTAAGGGGTAAGCCTTGTTTCTACTCAAATGAGGCCAAAATATGATTTGTTCCAAAATGTCTCAAATCTCCCCAAAATTAATTTGTAAGGGGTAAGCCTTGCATTTGTAGTAAAATTAGACCAAAATATGATTTGTTCCCAAAATGTCTCAAATCACCCCAAAATTAATTTATAAGGGGTAAGCCTTGTTTCTACTCCAATGAGGCCAAAATAAGATTTGTTTCAAAATGTCTCAAATCTCCCCAAAATTAATTTGTAAGGGGTAAGCCTTGTATTTCTATTCAAATGAGGCCAAAATATGATTTGTTCCAAAATGTCTCAAATCTCCCCAAAATTAATTTGTAAGGGGTTAGCCTTGCCTTTCTATTCAAATGAGGCCAAAATATGGTTTGTTCCAAAAATGTCTCAAATCACCCCAAAATTAATTTATAAGGGGTTAGCCTTGCCTTTTTAGTAAAATTAGGCCAAAATATGATTTGTTCCCAAAATGTCTCAAATCTCCCCAAAATTAGTTTGTAAGGGGTAAACCTTGTATTTCTATTCAAATAAGGCCAAAATATGATTTGTTCCAAAAACTCTCAAATCACCCTAAAATTAATTTATAAGGGGTTAGCCTTGTATTTCTATTCAAATGAGGCCAACATATGGTTTGTTCCAAAAATGTCTTAAATCATCCCAAAATTAATTTATAAGGGGTTAGCCTTGCCTTTTTAGTAAAATTAGGCCAAAATATGATTGTTCCAAAAATGTCTCAAATCTCCCCAAAATTAATTTGTAAGGGGTAAGCCTTGTTTCTACTCTAATGAGGCCAAAATATGATTTGTTCCAAAATGTCTCAAATCACCCCAAACTTAATTTATAAGGGGTTAGCCTTGCCTTTTTAGTAAAATTAGGCCAAAATATGGTTTGTTCTAAAAATGTCTCAAATCACCCCAAAATTAATTTGTAAGGGGTAAGCCTTGTATTTCTATTCAAATGAGGCCAAAATATGATTTGTTCCAAAAAGTCTCAAATCTCCCCAAAATTAATTTATAAGGGGTTAGCCTTGCCTTTTTAGTAAAATTAGGCCAAAATATGGTTTTCTAAAAATAACTCAAATCACCCCAAAATTAATTTGTAAGGGGTAAGCCTTGTTTCTACTCAAATGAGGCCAAAATATGATTTGTTCCAAAATGTCTCAAATCACCCTAAAATTAATTTATAAGGGGTTATAGCCTTGCCTTTTTAGTAAAATTAGACAAAAATATGATTTGTTCCCAAAATGTCTCAAATCTCCCCAAAATTAATCTGTAAGGGGTTAGCCTTGTATTTCTATTCAAATGAGGCCAAAATATGGTTTGTTCCAAAAATGTCTCAAATCACCCCAAAATGTATTTATAAGGGGTAAGCCTTGTATTTCTACTCAAATGAGGCCAAAATATGATTTGTTCCAAAATGTCTCAAATCTCCCCAAAATTAATTTGTAAGGGGTAAGCCTTGTTTCTACTCAAATGAGGCCAAAATATCATTTGTTCCAAAATGTCTCAAATCTCCCCAAAATTTATTTGTAAGGGGTAAGCCTTGTATTTCTATTCAAATGAGGCCAAAATATGGTTTGTTCCAAAAATGTCTCAAATCACCCCAAAATTTGTTTATAAGGGGTAAGCCTTGTATTTCTACTCAAATGAGGCCAAAATATGATTTGTTCCAAAATGTCTCAAATCTCCCCAAAATTAATTTGTAAGGGGTTAGCCTTGCCTTTTTATTAAAATTAGACAAAAAATATGATTTGTTCCCAAAATGTCTCAAATCTCCCCAAAATTAATTTACAAGGGGTAAGCCTTGCATTTTTAGTAAAATTAGACCAAAATATGATTTGTTCCAAAATGTCTCAAATCTCCCCAAAATTAATCTGTAAGGGGTAAGCCTTGTTTCTACTCAAATGAGGCCAAAATATGATTTGTTCCAAAATGTCTCAAATCTCCCCAAAATTAATTTGTAAGGGGTAAGCCTTGTATTTCCATTCAAATGAGGCCAAAATATGGTTTGTTCCAAAAATGTCTCAAATCTCCCCAAAATTAATTTGTAAGGGGTAAGCCTTGCATTTTTAGTAAAATTAGACCAAAATATGATTTGTTCCCAAAATGTCTCAAATCTCCCCAAAATTAATCTGTAAGGGGTAAGCCTTGTTTCTACTCAAATGAGGCCAAAATATGATTTGTTCCAAAATGTCTCAAATCTCCCCAAAATTAATTTGTAAGGGGTAAGCCTTGTATTTCTATTCAAATGAGGCCAAAATATGATTTGTTCCAAAATGTCCCAAATCACCCCAAAATTTATTTGTAAGGGGTAAGCCTTGCATTTGTAGTAAAATTAGACCAAAATATGATTTGTTCCCAAAATGTCTCAAATCACCCCAAAATTAATTTATAAGGGGTAAGCCTTGTTTCTACTCCAATGAGGCCAAAATAAGATTTGTTTCAAAATGTCTCAAATCTCCCCAAAATTAATTTGTAAGGGGTAAGCCTTGTATTTCTATTCAAATGAGGCCAAAATATGATTTGTTCCAAAATGTCTAAAATCTCCCCAAAATTAATTTGTAAGGAGTAAGCCTTGTATTTCTATTCAAATGAGGCCAAAATATGATTTGTTCCAAAATGTCTCAAATCTCCCCAAAATTAATTTGTAAGGGGTTAGCCTTGCCTTTCTATTCAAATGAGGCCAAAATATGGTTTGTTCCAAAAATGTCTCAAATCACCCCAAAATTAATTTATAAGGGGTTAGCCTTGCCTTTTTAGTAAAATTAGGCCAAAATATGATTTGTTCCCAAAATGTCTCAAATCTCCCCAAAATTAGTTTGTAAGGGGTAAACCTTGTATTTCTATTCAAATAAGGCCAAAATATGATTTGTTCCAAAAACTCTCAAATCACCCTAAAATTAATTTATAAGGGGTTAGCCTTGTATTTCTATTCAAATGAGGCCAACATATGGTTTGTTCCAAAAATGTCTTAAATCACCCCAAAATTAATTTATAAGGGGTTAGCCTTGCCTTTTTAGTAAAATTAGGCCAAAATATGATTGTTCCAAAAATGTCTCAAATCTCCCCAAAATTAATTTGTAAGGGGTAAGCCTTGTTTCTACTCTAATGAGGCCAAAATATGATTTGTTCCAAAATGTCTCAAATCACCCCAAACTTAATTTATAAGGGGTTAGCCTTGCCTTTTTAGTAAAATTAGGCCAAAATATGGTTTGTTCTAAAAATGTCTCAAATCACCCCAAAATTAATTTGTAAGGGGTAAGCCTTGTATTTCTATTCAAATGAGGCCAAAATATGATTTGTTCCAAAAAGTCTCAAATCTCCCCAAAATTAATTTATAAGGGGTTAGCCTTGCCTTTTTAGTAAAATTAGGCCAAAATATGGTTTGTTCTAAAAATAACTCAAATCACCCCAAAATTAATTTGTAAGGGGTAAGCCTTGTTTCTACTCAAATGAGGCCAAAATATGATTTGTTCCAAAATGTCTCAAATCACCCTAAAATTAATTTATAAGGGGTTATAGCCTTGCATTTTTAGTAAAATTAGACAAAAATATGATTTGTTCCCAAAATGTCTCAAATCTCCCCAAAATTAATCTGTAAGGGGTTAGCCTTGTATTTCTATTCAAATGAGGCCAAAATATGGTTTGTTCCAAAAATGTCTCAAATCACCCCAAAATGTATTTATAAGGGGTAAGCCTTGTTTCTACTCAAATGAGGCCAAAATATGATTTGTTCCAAAATGTCTCAAATCTCCCCACAATTTATTTGTAAGGGGTAAGCCTTGTATTTCTATTCAAATGAGGCCAAAATATGGTTTGTTCCAAAAATGTCTCAAATCACCCCAAAATTTGTTTATAAGGGGTAAGCCTTGTATTTCTACTCAAATGAGGCCAAAATATGATTTGTTCCAAAATGTCTCAAATCTCCCCAAAATTAATTTGTAAGGGGTAAGCCTTGTATTTCTATTCAAATGAGGCCAAAATATGATTTTGTTCCAAAAATGTCTCAAATCTCCCTAAAATTTATTTCTAAGGGGTAAGCCTTGTTTCTACTCAAATGAGGCCACAATATGATTTGTTCCAAAATGTCTCAAATCTCCCCAAAATTAATTTGTAAGGGGTAAGCCTTGTATTTCTATTCAAATGAGTCCAAAATATGATTTGTTCCAAAAAGTCTCAAATCTCCCCAAAATTTATTTGTAAGGGTTAAGCCTTGTTTCTAATCAAATAAGGCCAAAATATGATTTGTTCCAAAATGTCTCAAATCTCCCCAAAATTAATTTACAAGGGGTAAGCCTTGCATTTCTATTCAAATGAGGCCAAAATATGATTTGTTCCAAAAAGTCTCAAATAACCCCAAAATTAATTTATAAGGGTTAGCCTTGCCTTTTTATTAAAATTAGACAAAAAATATGATTTGTTCCCAAAATGTCTCAAATCTCCCCAAAATTAATTTACAAAGGGTTAGTCTTGTATTTCTATTCAAATGAGGCCAAAATATGATTTGTTCCAAAAAGTCTCAAATCTCCTCAAAATTTATTTATAAGGGGTTATAACGTCTTGCCTTTTTAGTAAAATTAGGCCAAAATATGATTGTTCCAAAAATGTCTCAAATCACCCCAAAATTAATTTGCAAGGGGTAAGCCTTGTATTTCTATTCAAATGAGGCCAAAATATGATTTGTTCCAAAATGTCTAAAATCACCCCAAAATTAATTTATAAGGGGTAAGCCTTGCATTTTTAGTAAAATTAGACCAAAATATGATTTGTTCCCAAAATGTCTTAAATCTCTCCAAAATTAATCTGTAAGGGGTAAGCCTTGTTTCTACTCAAATGAGGCCAAAATATGATTTGTTCCAAAATGTCTCAAATCTCCCCAAAATTAATTTGTAAGGGGTAAGCCTTGTATTTCCATTCAAATGAGGCCAAAATATGGTTTGTTCCAAAAATGTCTCAAATCACCCCAAAATTTATTTATAAGGGGTAAGCCTTGTATTTCTACTCAAATGAGGCCAAAATATGATTTGTTCCAAAATGTCTCAAATCTCCCGAAAATTAATTTGTAAGGGGTAAGCCTTGTATTTCTATTCAAATGAGGCCAAAATATGATTTGTTCCAAAAAGTCTCAAATCTCCCCAAAATTAATTTGTAAGGGGTAAGCCTTGTTTCTACTCAAATAAGGCCAAAATATGATTTGTTCCAAAATGTCTCAAATCTCCCCAAAATTAGTTTGTAAGGGGTAAGCCTTGTATTTCTATTCAAATGAGGCCAAAATATGATTTGTTCCAAAAAGTCTCAAATCACCCCAAAATTAATTTATAAGGGGTTAGCCTTGTATTTCTATTCAAATGAGGCCAAAATATGATTTGTTCCAAAAAGTCTCAAATCTCACCAAAATTAATTTGTAAGGGGTTAGCCTTGCCTTTTTAGTAAAATTAGGCCAAAATATGGTTTGTTCTAAAAATGTCTCAAATCACCCCAAAATTAATCTGAAAGGGGTTAGCCTTGCCTTTTTATTAAAATTAGACAAAAATATGACTTGTTCCCAAATTGTCTCAAATCTCCCCAAAATTAGTTTGTAAGGGGTAAGCCTTGTATTTCTATTTAAATGAGGCCAAAATATGATTTGTTCCAAAAAGTCTCAAATCTCCCCAAAATTAATTTATAAGGGGTTAGCCTTGCCTTTTTAGTAAAATTAGGCCAAAATATGGTTTGTTCTAAAAATGTCTCAAATCACCCCAAAATTAATTTGTAAGGGGTTAGCCTTGCCTTTTTATTAAAATTAGACAAAAAATATGATTTGTTCCCAAAATGTCTCAAATCTCCCCAAAATTAATTTACAAGGGGTTAGTCTTGTATTTCTATTCAAATGAGGCCAAAATATGATTTGTTCCAAAAAGTCTCAAATCTCCCCAAAATTAATTTGTAAGGGGTAAGCCTTGTTTCTACTCAAATAAGGCCAAAATATGATTTGTTCCAAAATGTCTCAAATCTCCCCAAAATTAGTTTGTAAGGGGTAAGCCTTGTATTTCTATTCAAATGAGGCCAAAATATGATTTGTTCCAAAAAGTCTCAAATCACCCCAAAATTAATTTATAAGGGGTTAGCCTTGTATTTCTATTCAAATGAGGCCAAAATATGATTTGTTCCAAAAAGTCTCAAATCTCACCAAAATTAATTTGTAAGGGGTTAGCCTTGCCTTTTTAGTAAAATTAGGCCAAAATATGGTTTGTTCTAAAAATGTCTCAAATCACCCCAAAATTAATCTGAAAGGGGTTAGCCTTGCCTTTTTATTAAAATTAGACAAAAATATGACTTGTTCCCAAAATGTCTCAAATCTCCCCAAAATTAGTTTGTAAGGGGTAAGCCTTGTATTTCTATTCAAATGAGGCCAAAATATGATTTGTTCCAAAAAGTCTCAAATCTCCCCAAAATTAATTTATAAGGGGTTAGCCTTGCCTTTTTAGTAAAATTAGGCCAAAATATGGTTTGTTCTAAAAATGTCTCAAATCACCCCAAAATTAATTTGTAAGGGGTTAGCCTTGCCTTTTTATTAAAATTAGACAAAAAATATGATTTGTTCCCAAAATGTCTCAAATCTCCCCAAAATTAATTTACAAGGGGTTAGTCTTGTATTTCTATTCAAATGAGGCCAAAATATGATTTGTTCCAAAAAGTCTCAAATCTCCTCAAAATTTATTTATAAGGGGTTAGTCTTGCCTTTTTAGTAAAATTAGGCCAAAATATGATTGTTCCAAAAATGTCTCAAATCACCCCAAAATTAATTTGCAAGGGGTAAGCCTTGTATTTCTATTCAAATGAGGCCAAAATATGATTTGTTCCAAAATGTCTCAAATCACCCCAAAATTAATTTATAAGGGGTTAGCCTTGCCTTTTTAGTAAAATTAGGCCTAAATATGATTTGTTCCAAAAAGTCTCAAATCACCCCAAAATTAATTTATAAATTTCAAAAATGTCTCAAATCTCCTTAAAATTAATTTGTAAGAGGTAAGCCTTGCCTTTTTAGTAAAATTAGGCCAAAATATGATTTTGTTCCCAAAATGTCTCAAATCTCCCCAAACTACATTTGTAAGGGGTTAGCCTTGCATTTTTATTAAAATTAGGCCAAAATATGATTTTGTTCCAAAATTTGTAAGGGGTTAGGGGAGAGACTATTTCTTGGCAGTCTGTCGGAAGAATGACAAGGCCTGTGCTATGGTGTCATTACTGACAGCCTTTGGTTCATCAGCCTTGGGTTCATCGGCCTTGGGTTCATCAGCATGGGGTTCATAAGTCTTGCTCTCTGTCGCTCCATCAAACGCTCTTCCTGATGATATCCCCCCTCTATTGTCATTTGAGGTATCACCACTCCTTTTAGTCCATGTGTTTTGGTTCGTGCCGTAATCAGCGGGAGGAGCAAGATCCTTCTGCCCTTCAGTTTGTTGGTTGTTGCTCAAGTAACTGGCAGGCGGTGCATCATTTCGCAGGGTACTGGTCTTAGCTCGGGCCGCTGATGCCGTTTTGTTGTAACAAGGAGCAAACTCTTGAGGGCGCTCTGATCTTACTTGCATCTTGACGCGTCCCCACTGAGATTCTTCTGTTGATTGACATCAAGGAGGAACGGGAACAAAATGTGGAAAATAGTTACAAGACTGAATAAAAGTCAGTTATGAGTAAAAATAAGAGAGAGAAATGCTTTGTGTCAGTTTCTTTTGGTTTTTGGTTTTAGAATGCCTACCTTTTCCAATATCCCAGGGTCGGACTGGAGCAGCGTTCACTCTTTCTGCTACTCGTTTGGCATCCTCCTCCTTCTGTCTTTGCTCTGCCTCTTCTTCTTCATTCTTCTCGTTCTCCTTCTCGTCTTTCTGTTCCTCCTCCTCCTCGTCCTCCTCCACCAGCTCTCCTTTGAGACGTTTTCTCTGCTTAACTTTCTCCAGTCTTGCCTGCAGGGCAGCTTTCCTCTTGGCCTTGAGCTGTTGGCTCTTGCTCCTCTGGTCGAGGGTCTCGTCTCTAAGATGCTTCAGCATCCCCATCTGCTTCTGCCTCTCAGTCTCATCCTTGGAAAAGTCAAAGTAGCCCACACCCATTTCTCTGACCTCTGATGAATCCAAAAGAGGGCGAAGACATTTCAGATATGAGAGAAGCAGAAATTGTAATGTCTTGAAAATGGAAGTATCTGATGTCAATTCAGATGTCTAAAAGCTGAGAGAGATCTATACAACTCACCTACCTGGCATTACCGGTAAGATCTAAGACATAACCTGACCGTGACCTGACCTGACCCGGATGACCTGATGTGACCTTATTGACCCCAGCCAACCTTATAAATGTATGTTGTTACCTTCAACTTCAACTAACCAAATTCTGAACCTTTTAAACCCCAACTGACCTATCTTGGCAAATTTCAAACCTGATCGGCTGATCCGATATGACCTGACCCATTCTTCCCTGCCTTTATTGACCTATGTGACCTGACCTAGTACACCAAATGTGTCATGATCGACCTAAACTGACCTGTACTGATCATATGACAAATCCCAAGATGAATTTCACCAGATAGGAAATTCACCAGAAACCAACCACCCCATCTGCCGACCAACATACCGTCAAACCTGACGTTCTGGTAGTGGACCTCGCCTGGGTCCCGCCCCAACATTTCCTCTTCTTGCTCCTCCCATTTCTTTCGCATCATCTCTCGGTACATGTCGCTTGACAAAAGGTCTGGCAACGATTCTTGAGACTTTTGCTTCTCTTCCTTGTCTCTGCAAATCAGACAAAACAAGAAATAGAAATGCTTAGCAAATTAAACTTCTAAGCAAATTAAACTTCTAAGCAAAAGTGAGCTGTGAACCACTAAGATATGGTTTATGCTAAAAACGGTTCTCAGCTTACTTGAAGGCCTGTGGGTTGAGACATTTATCCATATTGATAAGCTCAGGAAGTTCCTTCTTCATACAACGTCGGGAGCGTCCAAGAGTGTCGACGTAGTCCACCCTGGAAATCATAAACAAATCAAAACAAACCCTCAAACCAAGGCATTTAATTCACACCAATACTAGGGCCGAGTTCATGGAGCTGCTAACAACAAATTGATTAGCATGAAAATTCTTCATTGGCAAAAACAGGGTTACAAACCAAATTTTCGGGTGACGTATATTTGCTGTGACTGGTATTTAGCAAGGAGTGAGTTTACCATTCCTCCTCAGGTTGGACAGGACCAGGGATGTCAGTGGCTCCAATCTCATAAGCCTTCTCTTCATCATCTTCCTCCTTCTCAAGACGTTTCTTCTCCTCGTGAAGATCATCAATGGCCTTCTTCTCAAAGTCCACCAGAAAGCGGTCTGACACATCATCATCATCTGGAGACAAATCAAGAAATCACAAGTAATATTTGTTTTGATAAAAGGTTGGACAAGTCTTTAACCCTTGACAACAATTACAATGGTGTATCCTATCGTTAAACTGTTGTCAACTAACGTACATTGTAAACTGTAATTATATAGACTGGCTACTTGACTTGGTCTAACTAACCAACAAGAAACACATTTGATATCAAGGGAACTAGACCAAAATTGAGGCTAAGAGTTTACCTTCCTGTTGTACAGTTCTTTGTGACATCTGCTCATACAACTTAGCCTTTGCCTCGAGAGCTGCCCTGAAAATCACACATTATCAAACAAATTATCCTCAATGATCCATTATAAACCAATTTGAAATGTTTGAGCAAAACAAAAATATGAATACACCTGATGCATTTAGCAGCCATCTTGAGGTGTTTTTATCATCTTAATTCAGAAACGATAAATGTACAAAAAGCAGGGACCTCTAACATGGCTGCCATCCAAAGGATTATGACACAATACAACTTGAAAATATGAAGAAAATAACGGGAAACATGAATTATTTCAATTCCAATAAATTTATTCATTGATTAAACTTGAAAACTCCAATGCAATACAAAACAAAACATACAATTTGAACAGAAATATAATAAATAAAATAATAAACCCCATAAATATACCCAACATGATGTTGATGTTACCTCGATTTGCCCAGCTTGTTCTCCTCCTCAACAGACAAACTGTTATCTTTCTCCGCCCGTGAATGCACCCCGGCATTCTTCTTAGACCAGATGCTTTGTTTCTGGAATGTTAAACATGTTCCATATCACACAGTCAATATACCGTATACATGTATAACCTTAAACCCTAACTCACTGGGATGTGTGCAAAAACACATTAAAACTGTTGGGTTAAAGGTGGTATACACCATTGGTAATTTTTTGAATTATCAGGAATGGGTGGATTTGGGGGTTGTATTTCATAGTAAATATCGTTTAACTGACCTGTCCGAAGTTTTACAATCATGGTTGCTGAGAAACGCAAGAAAAACGACGTTCGTTTTTAACCAGTTTTTCTTATGTTGTTTTTGTTTTTTCGCGATCGCTGTCCGGCGAGAATGAATTTTGGTTTATACAATTCAATTTTTTGGAACAATTACAGGATATCTAGGGCCCTCATTTTGCTGGATGCCTACAATCATTATTTACTTTCAAATAAGTAAGATATTTCTTAATAATTCGGTAGTACATTTTTTTTGATATCTGCAAATGGTGTATACTACCTTTAAGGGTAGTAAATTACTTTCACCCTAACCATAGGTGTGCACAATCATATGGATTAGGGTTAGTAAATATAATTTTTATAATTATAGTCATTTTAGACATATACAACATCGTTTGCTTAAAATACGATCTAAAAAGTATTGCCCTAAAAAGTATTGCCCAAATAGTTTATGCCCATAAACCCTAACTCCCTCACCATTGTTATTGAACAATACAATTCCTTCAAAATCCTCCAACTTCCTTTGTTGTGTAGGGAGTTAGGGTTAACAAATCCAATTTGACATCAATTAAAAAAATGCTCTCTTTACGTACCTTGGGGGCAGGTTTGGATTTGACTGTGGTAGAATGCTCTCTTTACGTACCTTGGGGGCAGGTTTGGATTTGACTGTGGTAGAATGCTCTCTTTACGTACCTTGGGGGCAGGTTTGGACTTGACTGTGGTAGAATGCTCTCTTTACGTACCTTGGGGGCAGGTTTGGATTTGACTGTGGTAGAATTGTGCTGAAGTCGTTCTCTTCGAAACGCCTCCTGCTTGCGAAATAGTTCCGCCTTCAAATCTACAAGCTGGGAGGGGGAACAAATCAACCAATTATTTATTTTGATCAATGAGATAATTATAAAGACTCACTTACACTTACAGAACTTTAATTTGAGTTTTACGTTTAAAGTTACTTTAGTAATCTAGTACTACTTACTACATGTTGTTGTTTTCAATTTCATACACAAACAATTTATTTTTTAATTGACAAAGACTGAGTGAAAAAGTCTTTGTTTTTCGGACTACTACTAGAAAAGTTATGTAAGGCCTATAGGCCTATTTACCAGGCTACTAATTTACTCAGTTAGGCCTTAGTATTACTAGGCATGTTAAATCTGATATTGATAATTAATTGATCATATTGGGAATGACTTGAAATTGAATAAAGGGGTTGCATTGACGTCACGCGCGCTACGCGTACGCGCTAATCGCACGTACAACCATGCGGAGCGGTGAGGTCAAACAAAGTGTGTTTGACCTCACCGCTTCGCCCGGTTGTACGTGCGATTAGCGCGTACGCGTAGCGCGTGTGACATCACATGCATTACTTTATTAACATTTTTTATTGAAATTTAACGCCACCTAAATAATTAATTTCCAACATACTTACCGATGAGGAATTCACTTCTATTTTCTTCTTTGCATTCATAGTTCTTGCTTTTTTTCAAATTGGCTACGTAAAAACTGGAAAAACTCACAAAATCTGCGAAATAAAACACCAACGTTTTACTAAACAAATTAGATCACCATACATGTGGAGGCTGCCATGTTTAAATGACAAATGTACTGGAATAGAGGGCGCCCTGGTGCAATCGCAGGGCCTTTTCGAATCCCTGGCATTGCACTTAAAATTTAATAATACAAAAACCGTCAACAACTAACAGCAACAACAACAACTGTTGTCGGCCTATCCTGCGGAAAAGAAACAGCATAGGCCTACATGTATTACACGCAGTGGCGGCGGTACGGGGGCAACCCCCCCCCCTCCATCACCCCCCCCCCCCCCCAAGTTGTTTCCTCACGCCGTAAAGGGCTTCGCCCTCCGCACTCGCAGTGTCCCCCCTAATCCCCCACCCCCCAACTTTGAGAGTCTCATGCAGCCACTGTTTACCCGTGATAAAATATCAGCTTGCAAATGACAAACAACATAAGCTCTTTTCAACAAAGAATTCAGTTTATTATCAAATTCAATAATTATTATAAATAACTTTGTAATTGATAAGAGTGCAAATTGTGTTATTAAAATACAACTGGAATTATGGGAATTGTCTAGTCGGCTCGATTTTTTCCGAGCTGTTTCGAACCGGACCAGGCATGTGGGTATTTTTGGTCACGGAATATTTTAGTTGTTACGTCATCAACATAAATAATTCGATAATTGCGCAAACAAAGTCTCAAAATCAAATAAATAGAATGAGTTGTCTTCGATTTCGTATATTACACCTCCAATTTCAGTTCCACATCCGCCTTTTTCCATCATCAAAATTCTCAATAAACTACACATTCGACTCCTGAAAAATCTATGCGGTGGTCGGATATACATTAATGTGAGTTTTAAAGAAACTTCTGCGCATGTACATTGCATTATGGAAAGAACCAATTGAATACACACTAATGTAATTACTCGTTTTAATAAACTTTCTACTTTTCACTTTTCTAAGTACATGTACTACAAATTATCGACTTAATCACCATCGTCAAACTTAAATACCCTTCTTTAAGTTTTCTTCTCAATGCAAAAAAGAATAAGAAAATGTATAAAAGTACACTCAAATCGTAAACCATCACCTCTCGGCCTTTCTAACTACGAAGTCCGCACAATTACATTTTCCTCTTTTTTTGATATTACAATTGGCCAATCATGTCAACGTACATGTGACTGTTTTTCTTCTCGTCATAGCCCGACGGATCCAACCCACCATCAGCCACGGTATCGCCCAGGACACTGTAAGGTGGGGGCACACTGTATGCCCCAGGCTCCATGTCTGTTGGCACAACAGCGCCCTGATGGGTGAGGGCAGCGGGTTCCAATGTCACGTTAAGGTTACCGCGGAGGCCACCGTGGGTACGTCTGTCGATGACCGTACTGGTTCCGTCGCGGTAAACGACGCGTATTTCGTCATCTCGTCGCTTGGTGCTCAGCTTTACCGTCTTGTAGAGGAAGACGAAGACAAGGGCAAGGATTAAGATGGTGATGATTGGAAGGATGGCGAGAATAGCGATAACGGGAGTGGTCAGGGCGGTATGGGGGTTGTATATACCTTGATTGTCTTTGGTGGGCGTGGTTTTGGTGACGGGTTCTACTTTGGGTTGGGTTGGTGAAGCTGATGCAGTGGAAGGCGGAGTTTGGGTCGCTTCAGGGGAAACTGTCACTTTAGGTTGAGTTGGGTTGGGTTGGAAGATGTTCACTGCTACCATTTTGCAAGTTTCATTGAAGTCAGGGAATTCGGTGGAGGTGAGAGAGCAATGAAACGAGGCACCGTTGTGTCGGTTGTCGGCTGTGATGCGGTAGGCACGCTGACGGATGGGATATTGGTCAATGTGGATCCAGGTTCCGTTAGCTTCGGTGATGACTCGATCCTTCCAGGTCAACTCTAGGGTGAAGGAAGGATGGCTGATGTATCCTGTACAGGTCAACTCGATCAAGTCGCCCACGTAGTTGATGTCTGGGTGGGTGCGGTTTGCTTCGGTGTTCAGGTCAATCTTGTGGCACTCTGGGGGAGGCGGGCGAACAAAGACTTGTACCACAGCCGTCGTCACGTTGCGCAGGACCCACAGGTCATCCCCGGACTCCGTGCCGATGTTCTCGAACACGGCGCAGGCGAAGACGCCAGAGTCGGTGAGATCTGCATCTGAGATGAGCAGATAGTACTGGGCCGAGTGGGGGTCTCCCGTCAACCAGTAGTTCGAGTGTTCCGGGTCGGTGAAGTTCAGCCTCTCGTTGTTCTTAGACCAGATGACTCTGTACTCCCCGTGCTCCACGATCATTCGGATGTCCAACTGGCAGTGTAGGACCACCGAATCTCCCTCTAGCAGAGAAGCGTTTCCTGGAGTTTGGGTAAACCAACTCACAGTGTGTGCGGAGACTTGCGGCGCCGCCGTTGTCGTCAGAATCAGGGCATAAAACAGAAGAGGGATCCGATCCATCTTGAACCGATGCAGTGTGAATTGCAGCGTCTAGGTGAACTAATTAGCGGTGTATATTTCACTTAAATTTGTCTACTTTTGCAGCAAATCCAGACGGTTGAAACGCAGAAACATACGGTCAAGTACTCTCGTCAGCCCACTCAATTGCCTCTACAAACACTTGTAGTCTCTGCGCGGTGAGAACGTTAATTGGTCCCAGCTCTCAATGTACTTATCTCATGCAAATATTGCTTTGGTTTTTAACAGCTGTTTGTTGTTATCGTCAACCTAGTTTATCTTAATGACCAGCTGATAACGACACGATAGTTTATATACAGCTGGGGGTACAATGGGTCCCCCTTGGAGCCCTGGTCAGTCATGCGTAGCCAAGTCCACCAAGGTTCCTTCTTGGGTCCCTCCTTTGTTTCCACGGCAGGAAATCTGCGCCGGTGGCGAATAATCTATTCCCAAACAATATTCGAATTGTTGAGCGCCCTCTGCAATACTTTTAATATACGCACGCAAGGTCTTGTTGAGATCGAAATATTAGGCCCTCTTAACTTATTTGGTTGGTATTATAATTCAATGATTTTTTATCATCCGTCGAGCTCCAATGGCTCAGTTAATAATGCTTAGCGCACTAGACTCGAGGTTGGAGGTTCGAGGAATGGCAATTTGTGTTTAAGTCTGATTATATTTTTCCTTTATTTGTGGCTTTGGGGAATTTATTTTACAGGAAAATCAAGCCGGAAATTTCATTAAGTTCGAATTTGTCAGATGTCGTTTGGGAAAACAGAATGGCGCCCCGGGTTGGGTAACAATCCAACTCGCTCCTAATTCTCGGGTCACACTTCGGTCAGACCTCTTTTTTCTCTCTTCGGCCACTACAATGACCACTGTTTTCATACTCGGTCAACTGTCGTTTGTCTCGGCTTCGCGTGAGCTCACATTGTTTACTGACCTTCCCGTTTCAACACAATCCTAATCTTACACTGTTTGCCTGTTGAAAGGCGCCAGACCCCCCCCCCCCCCCCCCCCTCTCCTAAATATTGTGGGCGCACGTAACGTCTAATGACTGGCCACAAATGGACAAGGAATGAGCATAATGTTGTTATGCAACAAAGAAAACTCTTTAAACCGACAGAAGCAGCTGTTGTTTATTTGTGTGAATAATAAATAATGTGGAACGGTGAAGGTTGACCGCCTTGTCTAGCCTCTCCAAGTGTCTCTTTTGTCGTCTTCAAGTTCGACTAAACAAACTCAGGACGTACGTTCCTTTGTTAGCTTTCACGGTCAGAGTGACTAGAGGTCGACCACGGCTTAATTCGTACTTGGTAGAGGTCTCGTCTTCTATCTTTTGATTTGTGTTATTTACCAACAGACAATGGGAATAAGACAGAAATATCGAAGTTAAATTTGGGTCAAGATGTCCATTAATGAACCTTCAGCTTGTATATCATATCTCAACTTCTTTTCCGGTAAACTGAAAAACTCTTGTACTTTTGTTTGCAGTTTCTTTCACATTGATAATTTTAGAATTGACAGCAGAAATTGTCGAATGCCCACAATTTTAAAAACTAAATGTATGTACATGTACTTGTTTATTCCGTATTTAGGCCCCTCACTTTATTAGAAAACCACCGTAGCATTTTTTTGCAAGGAAAAAAAAGTTTCATTTTTTTTCTCGATCGCTAAGAGCAAATAAAAGTTGTTTTTCTAACCAAATCACTTGTAAGCTTTTTTAGTTTATTGCAGACATCTTAAAGTGAAGCAATCTGTACTTTTACACACATTCATTACTGACAAGACAAAGATACATTGTATTGCAACAGTCCTAATTTCGTCAATAAGTTTAGAACTTTCTTTGTTTATTGGAGGGGGATATGTTATAATCTAAACAGGTCGAACACCTGCTTCAAGGATCGAGTGTCTTCGTTAAGCATTTGAAATTGCAAGTTTCTCTGTGACGAGAGTTGTAACTTAGCCTCCTTCGACTATTGTCCTGCAACCATTGTTCCACATGTTGTATTCTTTAATATTTCACTTCATTCACAGAGGAAAATCCCTTCGGGTCAAATTCAAACCAAGTGCGAGATGACCCAGCCTGACCGGGTCATGATCGGCTGTAGTGGGAAATTGAAATAAAAAACAATCCTGCAGAGTATGAGAACGGAAGATGTATAGACTAACAATGAAACCCTTTTTCACTGTCGATGATGGGGTATTGTGTGGTCAAGGTGTACGAGGTCAACTGAACCCGTGTCAACGGGCGATGTTACAAAAGGAGCCGAGATCTCAAATTCTATAGAGTCTGTTTTTTTTTCTTTTGAATAATAGACGTGCCTTGACCGTTACATGTACTCTCTTTGTACGTTAAATGGCAGTTGGTAATACAAATTTCGACATTCTTGATCAAGGTTGGGTTTAAGGACTAATTTAAACTCATGAAGTAAAAGAAATGTGCCCTAAGAACTTGACAGTGTCTTCGTCCTTCGCTGTGCAGAGCCCATGTACCAATTTAATGAATGTTATCATAAAACACTGGCCAGGGGCCAATTTCATAGAGCTGCTAAGCACAAAAATTTGCTTAGCATGAAAATTTGTCCTTGGCAAAAACAAGGTTACAGACCAAAATTTTGCGTGATCTTTATTGTTTTTGATTGATAATCAGCTGTTTTTTTGCTTAGCTTAAAAAACACGTAGAATTTTGGCTGTTTACCTGTTTTTAATGAGCAAGACTTTTTTGTGCCAAGCAAATGTTTGTGCTTAGCAGCTCTATGAAATTGGCCCCAGGTCGTATGACGTTCGGGAATTTAAAAACGACCCAAATTTTCTGTTCAGTTTTGAAAAACAATACAAAAGGAAGTGATTAATTCTTTACTTATTACTGAGCTTTTGCCGTTATTTTAAAGCCTAAATATATTTACTGATACATATATATACACCTTGCAAATTTCTGCTTATAAAAATGATCTGAAATTCGGTACCCTCTGGAGACCTGAACACAATGTGTATAATGGAGACAAAAGGGCGCCGGAGGGTAAAATTCTATAGATGAATAGGTCGCCACAGGGAATTTCACGAATTAGATTTTTGTAGTGTGCCTCAAATTACTCAAAAACTAGGTTTAGGATGTGGGTTAGGGTTAGTGTTTGGGTTAGGGTATGATATAGGGTATATTGGGTCAAAATTTCAACCCAGGAAATTAATTGTGGTTGAAATAGGAGCATTTTGAAAAAGGTGCCCGACTTTTTAAGCAGTTTGTACACGAGAACAAAGAGATGTTTCCACTAGGATACAAATTTGAGAGACATTGAACTTGAAGCCACATTGTACATACACGTACTACTACTTTTTAATCAGAACAAAAAATCAACGGAGTTTGCGTATCATTTTTATCACGACTGCCAAGCCCACTCACAACTCAATAGAGGGCGCACTTTACAAAAAGTAGACAATTCTAGACAACATATTGGGCCTTTTCGAATCCCTGGCTTCGTCTTTAGGCGTTTTTTGGCTCTCAACTGCGAGATCCCCTGCCAAAGTTTTGCTTCAGAAACATCCAATCGATTGATGTGAACCCACAAATTGTTATATTTATAATTCAGAATTCAGAGACGAAGCCGTGGCCGAATACAAATCAACAGTTTCGAAAAAGCCCAGTTTTTATTCTGGCTTTCAGATCAAGTCAGTCACATGAGGGCGCCAGACAGGGAGACTGGAAAATATCAGGCAACGAGTGGGTACGCAGTACAGCAGCATGTACACGTTTCAAGTTTAATACTTTGACACAAAGGAAATTAATTATTGGACACCAAGGCCGAGTTCGGGCGGTCTATTCTTGACACGCGTAACTTGTTCTTGCAAAACCCTGGTGGATAGGTGGTGTGTGTTCTTGTTCCGAGTGCAATGTTCACGGGTCGCGTTCCCGCCGTTCGAGCGCGAGAACAGAGTTCGCGTGTCAAGAACAGACCGCCCGAACTCGGCCCAAGTTACGTACAGTACACGTACATTGTACCATGGAGGAATAAGAAGGTTCCTTCTTATTCCTCCATGATTGTACTATCACTTGCATGTGATTTGATCATCCTTAATACTAGTGTCAGCTTTCATCTTGGCTAAAATGACCTGCGGGTCCATTGTAAATAACATCCCATTCTAAAACTATTTAATTAACGCCCCTTTTTTGGACAACTGAGGGCGCTGTTGCTGTGATGTCATTTCAGGGAGAAACTGTTTGAACGTGTGAACCCAACGTGTCTTGACCCAATAAATAAATAAATAAGCCAAAATTCTAGCAACTTTTTCCAGAATGTCATTACATTTTTGCTGATGCACTATAATTAAACATTAAACACTAATTTGGCATCAAAATACTATTGAAATGGCAAACAAAAAATGGAAATAAGTTAAATGGGACACAAAGGTGCTTTTTCAAGGATTGTATGTAAACAAAAATACATTGTATGGCCCTTTAAAGAGCGGTTAAATCATCTTTGATTTTTTTCTGCGACATTTGACAAATTCTTCAGATTGACAGACAGATTGTCATGGGGCCAATTTCATAGAGCTGCTTAAGCATAAAGATTGCTTAAGCACAAAACATTCTTGCTTAGTAAAACCAGCTTACCAGCCACAACTCCACGTGATGTATATTGTTTGTGGTTGGTACATGGCTGTGGTTAGATAGCATAACAATCGCATTAAATTTTGGCTCCTTACCTAATATATTAGGCAAGGGTTTTTGTGCTTAGGCAACATTTTGTGCTTAAGCAGCTCTATGAAATTGGACCCTGTACATAATTGTCATGCATAGCGCTTTCTATTATATCAACAATCTAAAATCACTTTACACTCTCCAATTAAAAAAAATATATGACATTTCTTTCAGTTTCTGGAGTCTCTCAACTTTAAAAATTATGACTTGTTTGATAAGAAATGAAAGTAAATTACATGATACAAAAAGTACTGATTACTTTGTCAAATATCACAAACAAAATTGAGTTGAATGATGATTTCTGAGTAGTACAGCATTACATTAAATTTATATACATGATCACTATCGATTGCCAAGTCGCAATTTCAATTAAGGCAATTATACGCATCTCGGACGAGTTCCCATTCAGCCGAATCCAGCTACGCAACTTTTTTAAAACTTGGCCTTACAACTTTTTAAAACCTGCCAACAAAAACTTTACGACTTCACCCAGCTACCGCTAGCAGGTGTTTTGCAAAGCATGGTTTCTCGTTGGTTTCTTAAATGTTGGTGTTCTTCCTCCAGGGATCAGCACTGTTCCAGCATGACTCGCTGTTCTGACGTGACTCACTATCCCTACGTGGGTCACTGTTTCTACGTGGGTCAAAATGTACAATATTGGCATAGTCAATTCTGGGTTTCTCAACAGGGGCACCGTTGTTCTTTTTGGCCCCTTCTAATTCATCTCCCGATTCAGAATCATCCCCGTCCTCATCGGGGTCCTGAACAAACTCCTCATCCTCGCTGAATTCCAAATCAGCATACTGAAGTCCTTCCACGTTCATGCTCTTGGGATCCAATTCCAACTCCTCTTCCGACTCATCTCGGTACTCGCACTCCACCATCTCTTCCTCATCTAAGATGATGCCACCCACTGCTCCCTGTACTGGCAGTTGACGGGCTAGGCCGGATCTCAGCATCCCTGGAGGAGGTGGTCGAGGGCTCGGTGGTCGCTCATGCTCTACGGTACTTCCTGAATCCTCTGGACCTTCCATCAGAGGCGTGATGCTTGAACTGGTCATCCGTGATGATGGATACGAGTACAAACCTCCGCCGTTTCCGGCAACATTGCGACGGATTTGAATCCTAGCTCTCATCTCCTGGGGGCTTAGGCCTCTTGGATGATCTTTGCATTGACTTAAGAGCCTAGTCTTGATGACGTAAGAAACCAGGAGAATCATGACTAGGATCACCAGAACTCCTAGAGTAATTGCCACAATCGTTATGATGTTCTGCAAGGCAGTATCAGGTTGACTAATCTGGATGGTGAGGGAACGGGATCCCATGTTGCTTGTTCCGATAGCTGTGCAGGTGATGTTGTACTGAATGTCAGTTAGACTATCCAGGTTTAGTAGGACCGTGGAGCCGTCCATGCTTACATGGTACTGGTTTTTTTTTTGGTCCAGTCTTGGAGAAAACTTCCAGAGGTATTCAATGGCTTCCTTGGAGTAGCAAGTGAACGTTGCATCGTGCTCAACTTTGGATGGGTTCTGCTGGACAAGTTTGATGCCGCGGTCTCCGAAGCTACAGCGCCGTCTCTGCTCCTGAAACCAATCCGTCGTATTTGAAACCTTGAATTCCTTTCTACACTTGTTTTTAATTTGCACTTTTGGGATGGTTAGGTGACAGCTGTACATATCTCCAATCTGGTGATTTGTAACATCGTAGGTGAGGCAAACATTGCGATCTTTTTCAGTTTTACGCGACGCATTTTTTCCTGCTAGTTCCGTCAATCCTTTTTTGTTCTCCCTGAACCAGACCAACTCCAACTCGGGATTCACAGTTTCGGAACAGCACACGATTGTGAAACCCAAGTCTTCCTCATACGCTGCTGTTTCTACCTCTGGCGTTGAAGGTGAAGACAGTCCAAGCACACGTATGGAGCACTCCGGGTACCCCTTACTAGGCACATAAAAACTCACCTTCAATTTGGCTATTTGTGACTGTCGTAACAAAATCCACTCGGACGGGTCAGATGAATTGTTAACGAG
Organism: Crossaster papposus; assembly: GCA_037893245.1. Lineage (NCBI taxonomy): Eukaryota > Metazoa > Echinodermata > Asteroidea > Velatida > Solasteridae > Crossaster > Crossaster papposus. Next base: position 154,635 of record JBAIAA010001055.1, on the reverse strand, counting down.
ATAAACAGCACATGAGTACCTGCTGCGGTCATCGTCACGCGTAATTCTCCGTTGAATCCCGAGATCGTAAATCCCCTCAGTCTGGTTTCCCAACAGAGCGAAATCACCCAACTCGTACTCCACTGGTTCAATCAGGGCTTCGTTACGAAGCCAGCCGACTTCCATGTCTTCCGTTAATCCATCTACTTTGCAGTAGAACACCGGCGGAGACACAGAATCAGGATAATAATACAGACAGAGATTGCTAGGCTCCATGGTGAAGGACACGTTGGATGAAACGTCAGTGGCTTTCCCAAGGACGCCCCAGACGCCCAAAACAGCCACAAAGAAATTCAGATGCAAGTTCTTCATTTTGCTGAGTTTGTTTCTTTCCATGATCCGCTAAATGTTTAAAACGCTATCGAGCAATTCGCATGTCTATGACAACATCTCCAGTACAGACAGTGAGATTTTCAAATAAAGTCCAAATCACGAAAAGGAATTTGCATACACAAGTTCTTTTCCAGAAAAGGGCTAAGAACTTGTAAATAATTAGTTATAAAATCCAACCTCGCCAAAGTAACTATTCCTGCTCATGAATTCTTGAATGTTCTCGCAGGCAGGATGTTGTCAAGTGACGGTTTGGTTGCACATCAGGTGAAGCCCAAAGCGTATCACTGTAACTGTAGGAGTGCTGTAATAAAAGGTACTCTCCCGAGCAATATGTCCACTAACAGAAAGCAAAGAATTCCATCAATCGAGTCCGACAGATTCCCATAAATAACCCAGCTATTTACGTCAGCTGAATCTTCTCTCAGCATCTCAAGACACCAGCGTTTCGTAAACAAATTGCTCGCGGGATATTGTTTTTCCAAACTGCGACGATACAGTGATGATGTGTTTCAGCGAGGGGTATTTCAAGACATTCCGAGTAGGATCTTCGGAGACGAACGACAAACAGAAATCAAGATGCCGACAATATCCTTTTCAGTCATCCATTATTCATCAATTCCCAAGAGATCACCGTCCAGTTGGATCCAGGCAACAAGACATCGATAGCAACTCATCCCCGCATTGGCCATTGAAGGTTTCTTTGTTTTATTGTTTTCCTGCCTTAAGAGTTTGATGGCCTGGAGGCAAGTAATTCTAGGAATGTATCCGCACTGCTCCCTGAGTAATAAGATAATAATTTATTAGACATCTTGGCTAAGATTATCACTTGCTCTAATAATAAAAACAAGATTGCAGATAACTGTCTGCATAAATTGCTAACTTGGCATATCGAAGGCCATTTTAAAAACAAAGAGAAGACATTTGTTTGTGTTTTTCTTTAAGATGGCAGATTTCTTAAGATCAATTCTTTTATTTTCTTTACTCTTTAGTTGATACTTATGTGTAAAAATGAGCCTATAATACTTAATAGTTTCTTAACCAACCTGTATATCTACAATTTGGTAGGAAGAACATACAAATATATTAGTAATATAGTATTAGAAAAAGATTATTAACTGGGCATGTTGTGTAAAGTAACAAAAACTATTTGAAAAAAATAGTTGCGATTGTTTTTCTCTAAATCAAACTTGCACACAAAAACAAATTTTACATAAAAAAGAATTAATTGTTTTGAAATCAAAATAGTTTTTGATAAAGTTATAATAAATTATAATTTATATTATTGTCTTTATAGGTATTATTTGCCAATCATAGACATTGCAATGCAAAATCAGAACAGAACAATAAAATAAAACCAAAACAATATTCAGTAATTTTGTTCAAACTTCAACACTGGTAATCTATGGGTATTTATGACACTTGACAGTACCTAATAATTGTTGTCTATATCAAATCACACATTACAGGTTTTGTTAATACAAAAATTAGTAGTAATCATGGTTCCTTCCTCCATGTAGTATGTACTTTACTTACCGACTCGGTGTACCCTGCACCCACATAAAGTTTGGCCCAACAATTGCTCTGGCCCATGGCCCGTGGCCCAACTTGCGCCGTGACTTTTGTCTTGTGAACTATATAAGTTGTGCTATTTTGTTCACTTCACCGAAAATGGAGCGAATTTCACAGCACACAAGAGGTGCATGTGATGGAGAGAGCCCCGTATTATAGGTACCCTGTGTGATCACTACACACTAATTGCACAGTTATGCATAAAATAGGGTTTTGTGGTCAACAGATTGGGCCCCAAATCGTCGAAAAAACAGGTGAATGATTTTCTGTTGAAGTGCACGCATGCAGACTGCCTGCTCTTTATCTGTGTATTGTGTGTGATACGACTAGACTCTGTAATTGTGTATAGGGAAACACACGGTAAATCGTTCAAGCATGTATTCCACGTATAGTTAAGTTGGGGCAGCGCTAGTGTTTACGCAGATTGTTTAAAGGGGTACTTCCGTTTGGCTTAGGATTTAAAAAAAAATCATTTAAAAGTTATGGTTAATGCTTCTTACATTCACTCTTATACAATATTAAACAGTGATCGTGAAGATGATTAACCTGGTTTTTAACATCTTAAATTTTAAAGGGCTATATGTGAAATATATTACAAGTGTTCAAACACCGGTCATTCAAACTACTGAATGAATAATTGATTTAATTTTTAATTTTCCAGTTTTATCATTCTTAATATTAATTTCATATGTAAAGTTGTTTCGTTGTTTCTTGTAATTCTTGTTTAAAGGTTTAATTATTTGAAACTCATCTTGTTCTAAAAGAGAACCACATTTTTTGTTTATTTCTCTTTGATTTTACTAATTAAAGATGACATCTTATCTTGTACTATTATTTTTTTCATGCATCACAGAAACCATTTTTCTATGCAAGTTTATTTGTTTTTCAAATTTGGCAACCAACTAATTACATCTCTATATATGTCTCATTGCAAACAGTTAGGATGTCATTATTGAAAACTATTACATATTTTGGAATTTATCCTGAGCTAATTTTGTATTTAATTTCCTGTTTTTCTCAATTCCCCGAGAAATAACACAACGATGACTGCTTATTCCTGGGGGCATCGTCAGTCATTGCCATTTGATGGACATTTTTAGAATTTGTTGGTCTTAATTGCCTGTTTCTATGGCAACAGCTCGGGGGAAGGATTATAAACAGGAATTGGAAAAAATTCTTGATCGGATACAAATTTAGTCACAACTTTTGGTTGCACACAAATTTGCGGCGAGGATTTTGTAATCTGTCTTCAAAAACTAGTAAGTACGTATTTGAAGTTGCTTAACTTACGTGATGATAAGGAGAAAATAAAAATAAAAGCAAATACGGAGAGGGAAGGATGGAGGCAATTACTTAAGAGTGTCTTGAGAAAGCAAACAGTGTGAGGAAATGATCTCAGATGAAAGAGGAGGAAAACTACTGTTTCCGAGGACAATGTAAGGGGGAAGGACTCTTCTATTATCTCCAGACGATGTTTTTGTCCGCTAGAAAGTCCTCACGGACTCTTTTGATTAGAAACAGCAACCAGTTCAAGCAAAGGGGCTTCTGGGGTGTCAGGCACCCTTCCGACCAAAACTTTAGAGGCAAAAGGTGAAAGAACAAGAAACAAACATGTAAGGACACACAAACATTGCAGAGTTAAAAGCTAGAAGAAACACAAAAGAGGGATTAAGGAAGGGGGGGAGGGGATAAGTGACACGTTGACTCCCTGAAAGTCCCAAAATGCTGTCATTCCTCTTCAAGTCCTTCCATAAATGTCTAAAATTGTCCCCTTTTTTTGCAGACAGGTGTACAAAAACAAAATCCCCCTGCACTTTCCGTTAAACTTAATCTTCGCCCCCCCCCCCCCCAATTCCATATTTGTAAAAAGTATCCAAATATATACACAGCTTTTATGACTGAAATGGTTGGCATCTGTGTGTCAAACCATGGGCCAATCAAACCAACCGTTTGGTCAGGACCTAAGAAATCTAGACCTTGATCCTGCAACAGATTATATATAAATATGAGTCACTTTGATCCTTGTGGGATCGAGGTCAAAGGTCGCAGGATCTGTGCGCCTCGTCATCTATCCCATCTAACATGACTTTGTTACTCCTACAACAATCTGCTGTTTTCGTAACCCATTTTCTTTTGTGTGCATCAGTTGAAGAGTGCAGGGATCTATAAGCCGGCTTATAAGTCATGTCGTGTCCGGAAGTTTATCCGGATAAAATAACAAATCTTGGTGAATAACCAGTGGTGTAAAAGGGGTTGATGTTCAAGTAGAATAAGGCTGGTAGTATTATACTGAATACTTAACCAAGTTTTGAAGACAGGTTATTATCACGGCATTGATGGTTTTCAGTCTATCTTGCTTTCAATTGGCAATCTCAACAAGTTTCAAAGCAAACATTTTCAGATTTGCAAAATGCAAAAAATTGGCTGGTCCAATTTTATGAGGGATTTCTTGGGTCTTAATTGTAAGTGGCAGGTGGATTTAGGGCCAATTTTGTCGGCCGTTTTAATTTTGTAAAGTGATTAGTTGTTTATCAAGTTTTTCTGAATTTTTTTGAAAACAAAAACCCATATGTTGATTAATGGCATGATAAGGTGAATTTTTGGTAAAAAATTCTCCAAAATCAATATGATTTGTCACAAATTTATGGGTTAATTTAGGGTTAATGCTTTTAATTGTTGCCTGTTTTAATTGATGTGAATGTATTTCTTGCCAACAAAGCATTTCCTACACACAAAAACGAAACAAAGAATATTACAAAAACCTGAAATAAATTAAAATGTGCAGGCAGAGTAACATACTAGATTTGGCTCTATAACTGGTGTCATGACATTGTAGTACATACATTTTTGATGCTGTTTTCCATAAAATGCCCAGGTCCGTGTCTTAAGAGACTGCTCATTAGTCATCCTGATGGGCAATCCTCTCAGCAAATGTACATTGGAATAATCACCTGTAATCATCTCATTGGAGTTGCTATAATTCATAAATGGATGAGAATCACGATTGGTCTTGGGTTTAAAGGTATAGGAAAATGATTGGTAAATGCTTGAATTGTCATGAATGGGTGGGTTTGGGGGGTTGTATTTTATAGTAAATGTTGTTTAAATGGCCTGATTTACAATCATGGAATGCTAAAAAAAAAAATTAAAACGGAGTTTGTTTTCAACCGGCGTCAGGCAGTGGTTCTTATATGCCGTCCGGCAGTCGTGAATTTGTTTAAAATATAATTTTTCGGAACAGGATATCTATTGCAATAATTTTGCTGGATGCCTAGAATCATTATTTACTTTCAAATAAGTAAGATATTTCCTAATTATTCGGTAGTAAAAATGTTTAATATCTGCAAATGGTGTATCCTATCTTTAAGCAACAAGAAAGACGTACACATGTCTGTTATTTGTAGTAATGGAAGGATAACATCTACTTGTTCAATTGTTCGTTTTCAAACTTTTCCTTTACTGTTTGGCTCAAGTGAATACAGATTTACAACAATATAATTCTATGTTTAATACTTGTCAGCCTCACCAACAGAAACCTGTGCACATATTGTGGTAATATATTAACAGTTACATATACAATGTACATGATGGTATAAAATGGCAAGCAACTTTGATAATGACAATTACTAAACACATAGTGAATACATGGTGTTCATATTATGAATCACACACACACAAGATAATGGAGTCAAACAAACCCCATTACGCATTACTCTCAAAAACTAGATTAAAAAGAACCTATATTCATTTTATACAACATAATTACACATTTAAATTTAGAGAAATTAAATCGTATCAATTAATTTGTTGAGCAAGGAATTGTCATCTGGGGCCAATTTCACGGAGCTGCTAAGCACAAAGATTTGCTTAGCACAAAAAAGTCTTGCTCAATAAAATTGGGTTACCAGCCAAAATTCTACGTGTTTTTTATACTAAGCAAAAACCAGTTAATTATCAATCAAAAAGAGCAAAAATCTCGTGAAAATTTGGTCTGTAACCTTGTTTTTGCCAAGGACACATTTTCATGCTCAGCCAATTTTTGTGCTTAGCAGCTCCTTGAAATTGGCCCCTGTACATATGGTAGTTGAACCTACACAATTGCAACCTACTACAGATGATGTGTTATTCATTTTCCTTGCAAAGTGAAATGATTTAAAGTGGTGACTGAACCCCAAACCACTGGACTGATAAGCTCTCCACATACTTTGGTGAAATATGGTTGCAGAATTCCAGAAAGATACATTTTATCTATTAATTTTTCAATCTGAAGTCAACCTTAAATCAATTATTGTTTCATGAAGTGGTTAACGCTGATGACTGCTGGCAGATGTTCTAGTCGGCACTGGCCGAAGGACAGGTTAAAACTTATAATCATCAGGAAAATCATTAAACTTTGACTTTCATTGTAACGTTACTTATTAAGTAGAATATAACAGACTTTTTACAAAGAGCAAATATAAATAATAATAAAAATGAATAGAAATTTTTTTGTGTATATCATTTTTTAATATAGTATTTCAGCTACTTAGGAGGTTTAAAAACTGTCTTCTGAGTCCGTGTTTGTTTTGGTTCATGTGATGTTCATCATGAGTTGTTTTTCAACTGAAACATTCATGCCTGGTGGAATCTCATAGTCTGTCAGAGGACGCATGAGTTCTGTCTGTGCACTGTGCTCGTCGAGTCGTTTGGAGAAGATCCATAGTTTGCTTCTGACCAGAAGCATGAGAATTACGAGGAGGAGGATGATGATAATTCCGACTAACGTTGGAACGAGGATGCGATACGCAAAGTCCAGGCAGCGGGGAACGGCCGAGTCCAGTTTTGCCGAGTTATTGTCGGTTGGTAGGGTCGGGGTCATCGTCATCAATGAATGAGGTAGTATGTTTGGTTGCCGCACTACAAGGACCCGTTGTGCTGTGTCGTTTCCCTGGCTGTTTGTCGCTGTACATGAGAGTAATCGTCCGTCGTCGTTGTTTTGAATATTTGTTATTTGTAGTGTCCGATTGTCGTCGTAAAGTTCGATGCGATACGGCTCGATGGGCGGATAAACACTCCAGGACACTTGGGACGGCATCGGGCTGGACTCAATCTCACACACGAAGACGGCGTTCTCGTCTTGGTGGATTGCATATCTTAACGGACGAATGACGGCACGAGGCTTATAGACAACGTTCAACGGTCCCACCTGGCACCTGCTGTGGTAGTAAGGGAAGTCGTCGCTGGTCGCCTTACACCAGTAAGTCATCCCGTTTTCTGACTCGGTGATGTTCAAAGTCACAAAGATGAAATCCGAGACGCTGGATGAATCCACCTTTACCCTGTCTTTATCCTGTGGATCCTCTAGCTCCAGGTTGATGGACGGGAAACCTTTCTGAGAGTGACAAACGGGAACCGTTTCTCCGACTTGGATCTCACGGTAGCGTATCTCGGTGGGGCATTCGGGATAAGACAAAGGAGGGAGATAGTACACCGTGACTCGACTCAGTCGCGAGTGAAGCAGTAACGGCCCCAGGCCACTCTGGCTAGAGTTTGAAGACCGTCGACCGTAAACGCTACAGGAGTAATTTCCAGTGTCCAGTCTCACGACGTCCCATATTCGCAGGTCGTAGTATCCCTTCCTGTAACTGCCAGCGATTGTGTATCGGAGACGGTCAATCATAAATCTATCTCCCGTCAGTTCTTTTCCCTTGCTTATCATCTGGTTGTTTTTGGACCAGGTCACTGTGTGGTGTGGCTGGAGACCCTGGAAGCGACAACGCAGCCGGACTCTGCCGTTCTGGTCGATGTGGATATTGTTGGGCTCCTCAAGAAGACTGAGTTTGGATGGAGATGTAGTCCCCAGTACTTTCAGTTGGTGTTCGGTGCTGCCGTCCTGTGCAGTTATCAGCATCCAGAGCGTTGATGCGATGATGCAGAAAGAAGTCCTAATGCATATCATGATGATCTGAAAGTTGGATTATTACGAGAAAAAAACAAGTCTGCTGCAGTTAGTTTTGTCGAGAAATTGCTTCTCTTGCTTCAAGTATTCAGGTTCAATTGCTGCTGGGTTTCACCGCAAAAAATGTAGTCGACCCCGAGAAAAACACGACACTAGAGAGTCGATTGCAAACCTCCTTCCTTCCTCTGTTTTTCAAGACGAGTCTTTAATCTCAACCAATCTGGCACTTCCAGCACCTAAACTGATGCATCTACATTTACACCTATAGCAGTTTAAAAGTTCAAGGAGTTGTAACGTCGTCGTAGCCTCTTGTGGAAAGATCTGTTTACAAAATGTAAATGAAATATGGTTCTGCCTCCTCTGAGATAACCGCGGATTCCAAGGTGCTTTCTTGGCAGCACGTCACCACCAATAAACAAAACTAATCTCAAGATTCCTCTCAGTGTAATTCCTCAGAGGCGGCCAAAAAGTTTTTTCAACTCGTAGATGCAAGCCTACTCGAGTTCTGTAATCTCTGTCGGGTTTGCGACTGGAGATATCACAGTGGCAATAAAAAATAAAAATGCTGCTTGTGTAAATACAAGCCTCTTCCCTTTTGGCTGGGACAAGGAATCGTTTTTTTTTGGCCTGACAGCAGCCGGGCACGCCTAGCTAGTTGACGCATAACCCCCTCCTCCGGGACACCTGTCCCAACCGAGGCATCTGATTGGTTCGTTTGGAAGGCTGACGCACCAGTGACAGGAAACGCAGCCGCTCAATGAGGACAGTTAGACGAGGCAGGAAGGAGCGGAAGTGTTCAATATTAACTGCCGGGAAAGCCCTGGACCCTCTGCTCCCCCCCCCCCCCCCCCCCCACCTCCTTCGTGTCACTGAGTGGAAATGGCCAGTGGGACGGCCGCTAACAACTGCACGAATTTGGAAGAGGTCCAATGAGGGGGCTATATATAGCAAGTGCAAGCCGTCTTAGTAATAGTGTCAGTTTCCTCTTAGAAGATCCTTGTGAAATGATGAGATTAAAGCTGAGAATGCAAAGCCTAGAAGATAAATCAACAATTTCACTTCCTTCCCTTTTTGTGCAATCTCATCATTCAAGAAAACGGGTTAAAAAAGTAAGAAAACTGGAGCAATGTTGATGCTTCATCAGAGGTTAAATGTAGAATTAGTGGCAATTGTTAATTTGCGCAATACTTAAGTAAAACAAAAATCAGGTGCTTAACAGGCCGGTCGCTTGAAAATATCTGTGGTATGTCAAGATAAGAATCAAGCTCTCTGGAGTTAAACGAAGCTTGTGGTCTGGTTTCATGAGCTAATTTGTCTGGGTTGCAGTTGATGTGCTGTTTTAACCCTCCTATATACCGGGCAGTTACCATAGAGCTGTCAGACCTTTCAAAACCTTTCAAGTTTTCTGGACTGAAAGGTTTTGAAAGGTGAGAAAGCTGTCTGACAAAAGGAACCTATGAAAGGTTTTGAAAGGTAAAACAACTCTCTGAACAAACAGGTGTGAGAAAAAAAATACCTTTCAAGTTTCTGGACTGAAGGGCTTTGAAAGGTGAGAAAACTGTCTGACAAAAGAAACCTATGAAAGATTTTGAAATGTAAAACAACTCTCTGAACAAACTTTTGTGAAAAAAATAAAAAACTTTCAAAGGTTTTGAAAGGTGTAGTAGTGCAGTAGCAAAAAATTCTGGAGCGTTTTGAAAGGTTCATACTTATTGATAGCCATTTTGCCCATTAAGCAGATTTTGAAAGGTTTTGAAAGGTAAAACCATAAGAGGGTTAAGAAGAAAAAAAAAGTCCATTCCATTTTCAAATCCATTATACAGACATGTTGGAAAAACAATCCAAATTCAAAGTACAGCTCTTAAACAACATTTCGGAAATTGTCGAGATTACTTGCCACGTAACTCACAAAAGGTATTAACTGTCACATGATGTAACTGCCGACTTCCACTTGGTGCCAACATCGATGTGGGAATTCGTTTGAGAGCAACAATGTAAAAATAATGTACACACTTCTTAGAAGAGAGTTGTACGACCGATTCATCTTCCTTGGACAATGTCCAGTAAGCACCAAAGGTGTGTGACCTAGGAATTGATGTCTCATCATTTGCTGTTAACGAGCAGGTGTTTCTGCCGCCATAGCAACCCCCGCCCACACCCACGGCCCCTAGACAGCTTCACCCCCACCCCCACGTCCATACCCCCCTCCCCCACCAAGATAAGAATCAAGGTCAACTTACTCTGAGGCTGCCCCTGTACCAATTGCTGTGAACTTGCACTGTCTCCAGAATTATAGTCAGCTAGGGATGCTCCAAGGGGGGGGGGGGGGGGGGGGGGGGGGGGGGGGGGGGCACTAATGGTGAGACTGATGGGGTACATGGGTGCAGGAAGGGGAACATAAGGATATAACCTGTTTAAAATCAAGGATGAGGAAATTGTTGGGCATTTACACCTGTGTGGGTTTTTGGCGAGTGTCTATCCCTGTGTGTTATGTCCAGCCCATGTGGGGAAAAGAAAACCTACCCCCCCCCCCCCCCCCCCCCCCATACCCTCATCATCTTCTCTTCCCCCTCCCTCCCCCTACATGAGTCAGTGGGTCACAAATCGGATGGTGCCTGTAATATGTATGGTCAGTTGGTCAATCAAGTTAAGGGTCAGTTGGTCATCATGGTCAGTTTGGTCATAAGAAATTACAGGTTATAAAAATAGCAAGTGATGTAATGCATCAAAGTGAGTTGGATGCTTAGTGAGTGAGTGTCAATTCAGTACAGTTTCTTTATCGTTTGCTGTTACCATAATAAGCAACTGATGTAAATTGCTATACAAAAAACAAAAAAATGCAAAACAGATTTTATTTAAAACGGAGTTTAACAAAAATTACTCGATGATGATAGCACAGTGCAACTATCTTTTAATTAAAAACACCAATTTGTAATCCATCAAAACTCGAAGTAGATTTGTTTTCCAGGAAAGCATGGATTATGTCAAAGGTTCATTTGCCTAGATATAACACTTTTCTGTAACACAAGCAATTTAGAGTTGCAGGAAATTACTAAACTGTTTGCAGCAGATCACCAAAGCAGTAATCTTGATTCAAGTTTGGATACTTAAACACTCCACACTCGACACTGTACGTGATCAATCATCCTGCACATCAAATCAAACCCATCACTAGACAAATCTGCTGTGCATCTGGATGTGAACTCGTCTTTCCCGCCTTGGGCCCTAGCTAACCTGCTTCCCTGGCAAAAAGCCATCAACTCCGACGCCAAGGAAAGGTCGCATCTGCTGAGAATTCAATTCCCATTTCCTCAAAATTATGGCCAGTTGTGAAAATGTGTCATCTTCATTACGCTGTTGCAGATAATATCCTTCTCAAAATCACAATCAGGAACTGTTTTGTTGTTGATGGTCGGTTGTTGATGTACGGCACAAGTGAAGAGGATTAAGAGAATTCTGAAAGATTGATCACCGAGCTGTTCTTGTTTTTTTTTCTCGTTTTTTTCTTGTTACAAGCGTTGATAGAGATTGTCGCTGCTTATCGCGGAAATTGACTCAGTAAGCAACGGAAACCCAACACATTCACCGGAACATTTCGTTAAGATTTGTTTTCCGTAGGAACATATTTATTTTAATAGGAAATAGTTAGTACATGTATTTGCTTTCCCAAAATAGATCTTAATTTCATCAGATATTATGTGCACTTAAATGCCAACAAGTAGACCTTTCAATTCCCTCCCCCCCCCCAAAAAAAAAAATACAAACAAATACAAACAAAGACATGCAAGTGTCTATTTTCATTCAGTTTTACAGAAAAATACTAGGGTAGAAACAAGATTTACAAAAATTAGGGCTAATGCTGATTTAGGGGATGGGCGCAGAGACGCACCAAAAATACCCTTAGGGGAAAAGATACAAGGGAAAATTCCCATCTGGCTTAGTCCACAGAGATTAGTTTTGCACATAAATATGGTTATATTATTAGCTTAAAAAAAACCCCAAAACAACAAATACCCTTGAAAATGGCAAAAAGAAAATTGAAATACGATTTAAAAACTGGGTCACGAAACATGTATTTTCAAGGAGTCCCCGGTGCTCTTCAAAAACATTGACATTGCATACAAATTAGAAGGTTGAATTCCAGTCACACACAAGTAACACAAAATGGACTTTGGAAGTTGCGATTTGACTTTTGACTTGATGATGGATATCTTGTGATAAACTACATCACAACACCAAATACAATGCTGAATTTTTTTAACTTAAGGGCTGTAAAATGATTAAACATATGCGAGCAGCGAGCGAGTATGCATGGAATGGTCCTCACAAAATGTCAACAGAGACATTATCGGTGCAAATCTCTGGTAAAGAACTTCTGGCTATGTACATGTAGGCCGGGAATCTATTGCATGCTGGAATGACTATTAATGGGATCTCAATTTGGTAGTTCTTGATATCGCAGGCCGGAAGACTAGCAAAGAAAAAGCAGAGGAAGAATTTAATTCACACAAGTACTTAAATACCATGTGTATAGCTTAAATCTCCTCAATAGATGCACTGTGCATTGTAAGACATTTCCATCTGCTGTGCTGGGGTTTGTCAAGTCGCTACGGCTGGCAAACAAATTATGGGAACCTCTGTCAGTGAGCAACAAGATTGAAATTTCAAAAATGTTAGATTTAACAAAACCCTAGCAAGTGAGCAAAGTCCTGATATAGAAACTAGACACCGACGGAGAATAGGCCTCGAGACAAATCTACGAGTCAAGAAAATATATTTGTCCACTATCTGAAAAACACAAACAACATTTACCTACAACTTCTGATATTCAAACATTGCTCTTTGATTTGCCTTGCTTCCTATTACTCCACTATCCTATCATAGATTGTTCACGATCTGAAAAAAACACCTAAAAAAGACCATCTCAGCAAAGTCTCAATTTGAGACGTCCCGAGACCATGGAGCTATAGGTACGTCAAACATACCGGTATACCGATCCAATGCCTTTCTTCAGTTATTTACTCTCATTCTTAATTCCATTTTGCTTTCAACTATTTCAACTGTGCAATAATGTGTGCATCATTTTTGTGTTCTAGTCTGGACTACTGCCTGTTTACATGTTCATCATCAGCAAACTTTGCTCAGATCTACAATTTAAATTGGGGATTATGCTGACGTTATCGAATACATCCTGCCATTCCATTACACAAGGCTAGTCATTACCACGTCTGACCATGTGCCTACTTGATAAGACATGGAAGCCTGTTCAATTAATGAGGTCAATGCCCATTTCAAGAAGATTTGCTAACTTAAAAAAAGGGAAAAGTTTAGTTTCAATTGGCAATCAAGAAAATACCAAATACACGGTGTAGCCTCAATAATATAATAAGGGCAGTTTTAGAGATTTTATTTCAATGATGATGACAATTTGAAATACAACAAACAAAAACCTGCCCTGAGCCTTAAATGTCGCATGACATGACTACATTTATTGCAAAGCGACATGCTGCTGGAAACTCCTAAGATGTACATGGAAGTTAAAAAGATCATCAGCTGCTCACAACTTTCTGGTTTTTTTCTCAAAGGGGCAAGACTGTGACCGATTCAATTTCCTTTCCACCAAGATTTATTCCACTTTTGTCTTTTTTTCCTCAACTAAGAATCAATCAGATAAAAACACAGGATGCCTCAATTCTATAAACAACAGCTTGTCTCCATTCATATCTTTCATCAATCTTAAGTCTGCTTCTTTATATCATCTACAAGATGACACGACGATCTAATGTCAGAGCGATCAGTCATCGTCGCTAACCTTCCGAGAGCTAAATCATGTTTCTATTCCTGACTTTCCATATGTGCTAATTAGTTAACTAACACAAATTAGTACTTCCAGTGAACTTTTAAAATTCTAAATTTCTACTTCCGGACCCCAACTTCCAGGTTTAACATACGTAGGTCGTGATTCAAACACAAAATCGGATTTATGTGAACTTGTTTCCATTAAAGTTATGACCTACGTATACACGTATATTTTGTTGTATGTGCAAGCAAATGGTAATGAATGATAATTTTCAGATTATTATTTTAGAACTTCTTAAAAGAAAGCATCCTCATACATCCAACTTAAGCTCTTGTCGTTTTGTAATTACTTGTCATTTTAAAAAAGACACAATGTTTGTGTCCACCTTTAACCAGTTCACGCCGGGATTATTTCCACATCACTGAGCCGAAGCACGGGATTATTTTTAACGAAACTCGATCTAAATTTGCCGAACAGGGAGCTATATTATTAAGACGTCGTTTAGTGTTGTGTCTGTCTATCGTTAGTGGGCAATAATCAATCCTGGCATCTTCTTATTGAAAAGAAAAGGGAAAAAAATGAAAGAATATAACAAAGAAAATATTATCCTAAGAAAAAAATGCTGCCCTAAACGGCTTAATGGAAATATATACAATTTACCTAAAAAATATCCATCTCTTTAATCAAAATTTCAATATTGTTACTTTCTCTTCAGAAACCCTAGTGCACACTGGGTATCATCATTGTTGCCAAGTTTCTCAAGGAAATTTACTTAAGGGCGGATTGGTTAGGGGATACCTAGGGGGGGGGGGGGGGGGGGGTGGGGGGGGGGGGGGGGGGGGTATATGGGGTCAAAGGTTACACATGCACCGGGAATATCAACCAATTATACACACATATGAGATCATCATCGGCATACTCAATCATCTATTTTTAATCTCCTAACCATGTCCCCCTAGGCCATCCTGGTCATCAATCTTTTCCTTTTTTTTTTAATTTACAACCCTAGATCCACATGCCTCGAGCAAAAAAACCTGGATTCTATTCCGAATTCCGCTTTGAATCGAGTTCCACAGGATACGATAGTACTACCGGCAGCGATGACGAAAAAAAAAGAAATTTTATCTGGCAAAATAAGATGGAACTAATTGGCACCGGCTTGAGAAAACATGCACAAATCCGATGGGTGTAGGTTTTTAAGTTTTAATATTTATATTTGTAATCTTTAATATCTTCTCGTATGTTTTCAAGAAATTTCTTGTATAAAATTATGAAATAAAAGTGTGTTGGCAGAAAATCAATTCATTTTTATTATATCAAGTGTTAAATTACACTGGACAGTGTAGCTCGCAAGCCTGATGAAGAAACCTGCAGAGATAAGACAATGAGAAGAAGGTACAGTTTTAGAGGTGGGGATAAAAACCCAGAAGAATATCCTGGAGAAAACACACGGAATATCAGGCAGGACTGAAAACCCAATCCACATATTGGCCCAGGCGGGATGGGAACCCGGGTCACAGCGGTGGAAGCGAGGAAAGAACCGCTACGTACGCCAACCTGGCTCTCCAAGGGAAAGATTATGAAAGATGACAGGTAGAATGGAAACAAGATTCAGAAAGTTGTTTTAGAAAACAACAACTGGTCAACTATATCACACACCGCTTGCCTTAAGAGCTGTCAACGTTGGAATTATACAAAAGCTGTGATACAAACTCACAGCTTGCTCTCATTAATTAATAACTTACGAACATGATATAATGTTGTGTTTCTTCCTGTCTTGGTTAACTCAGGCTAATTTTGACTAAACGCCAAATGTTAACCATCCATTGAATGGTGCGGACATGAACGGGATATTGAGCACAGACACAGTATGTAAGCAGTGAACGTGATTCAGGTTAAACATGTTTGTAGCTCTAATGTGAATCATGTGTGTGTTGTGGAGAAAATGTTTGAGAAATTCACTTCGCAAAAACAGAAGTTTTAGCATTTGGTGCTTGTCACTTGTTAGCTGAAGAGTCAAATCTCGCTGGCAATTTTTGACTAAATTCCAACCCTAATCTCCCTGGTGCAGCTTAGGGTGGAGACACGGCCAATTTCTCCTTCCATGATCTCATTTTATAACCACACTAATCACTCGCTCTCAACCCACCCATAAAGTTTACCCACTCAAATTCAAGCACTAGAACAATAGACTGTGCTATGCCAACAGTACCGTGGTACATTTAAGTGGCTAAAGATTAGCCAATTTCGCCTAGCTTTCGATTGCCCACCCACCCACACATGTTTTATGCTGGTCACTATTTGACCCGACATGATTTACTGAAGAACTCAACTGCATTACTGATGGGATTTCCAGTTCCTCCGTGGGCCGTTTCCTGACCTATTAGTGAGTATTACTCCTAATGACCGAGTATTTGTCAATTCACTTCCGTTCACACAAACACACAACGCACACACATAGATCACAAACTGACAGCGGACTTCTAAATTAGGATCAGATTTTATATCGTAAATCTTGGCTCTCAGCTTTCAGTTAAATCCTTATTATCGACATCATCTTTACTTTATAACACTAAGTTCAACATTTTATAATTCAGTTATAAGCTTACATACATGACGTTAGCATCAAAATTGGGCTGTAGTCAAAAGGAGCGTGCGTATAGCGCACTCTAAGATCTTTGCCTAACACCAACCAAAGCTGCACGATGATGCCGTTTTGGTTGTAGATTAACAGTGCCCTCCTTAACCAGTTCGCGCCGGGATTATTTTAACATCACCGAGCCGACACGCGGGATTATTTTGAACGAAACTCGATCCGAGGCGGGTTCAGGCCGATGGTACCGGGAAGCACACCTACGCATTTCCGGCCTTGCTCGCTGCTGAAAGACATTCCCGGCCTTGCTCGTGGCGTGTTTATGCGTCATCCGTTTTGAATCTGGGGAAACTTTGCGTTTATCCGGCGCAAACTGGTTAACAAACACTATGGATGCCATGAAGTCATGTGACACCTCTGCTGCCCCCAAGTGTTCAAATGACTAGTATCATGACCTTGACCCAAGTGTCGCAATGTCATCCAACATGTCACAATAACGGCAGCCAAATGTACTTTTGGTTGATACCACAAGCGTCTCCAATTGATTAAAAGATTAGCATTGGACATGCGGTGACGATACGTTACAGATGTAAAGTGTTAACTCCCACAGACCACACTACCGGGCACTTTTACCCACGAAAATAAAAGAAAAACCTAGCATTTGTCACAATTTATTTTAATTTGTTGGTTTCCTTCCGCAGCAAGGTCATCGAAGCATCAATCCTTTGGCAGTGTTCCCATCAGACCGGATCTGGACTTTGAAGAAACCGCAAGGCAGGGAGTTTGTGGATTGAAATCTAGCTTGTCATGCGGGACACAAACGGAAATGAAATGTGTTTATTGGACTGGTGCAGAGATTATTGAGTTGTAATAATATACAATTGCTGACTGCTGTGATGTGGGATATGACGTTTTGAACAACCGAGGGACGCATAGCACCCGAGGCAAAACCAAGAGTGCTATGCGACTCCGAGTTATAACTCTGTCTTGAAGCTCAGCAGACATTACGAGGACTGAAGATACGAAACGTTCAAGTAAACATTTATTTTACAACGCAAACGAAATGAGCTTAACTTATCACGCACACTTAAAACAGCTGATCGGTTTGTGTCCAAGACAGAATAATGTCTAAGACATGCACTGGCCCATAGTTTCCCGATGTCGCTGCAATCTTTGGAATTTCCAGGCCTTCAAAGACAGCAAAAGTAGGACAGGGTATTGCGGAGAGGGGGCTTTCTCGGACCGCAGACAACCAAATGACTTCTTCCTGCTCGTCTGACAGACTTGATCTGTGCTCTGACAAGAAGGCTCTTGTGGCTTATTGGGGATTGACGGATGGGGGGCGTCGTCCACAGATTGGAGGCCAACAAAGGGGAAGTATTCCATTCCCCAGGAATAATTGGCTGGCAGGAAGAGGGGGGTTTGGTTGAACCCGGCCGAAAACAAAGGGTGACAAAAGTAGGGCGTGATGATCGAATGACGAGTTGTAGGGATGATTGGTTGGAGTTACATCTAGTTTTTTTGTAAAACACA
This sequence comes from Crossaster papposus, assembly GCA_037893245.1. Classification (NCBI taxonomy): domain Eukaryota; kingdom Metazoa; phylum Echinodermata; class Asteroidea; order Velatida; family Solasteridae; genus Crossaster; species Crossaster papposus. The sequence continues at coordinate 136,830 of JBAIAA010001055.1, read as the reverse complement.
CAGAAGGTGAAGATATGGATGACAATAGAACTGACCAATGGGTATTCTGAGGTAAAGTACAACTGTACAAGTAAGGTAGGTTAGATTCACTCCTTCTTAAGATGTTCTGGAAGAAAAAACAGGTGGCGAGGTGAGGCAATTTATCTCATCAATCCACAAAATATGCACCAAGTCAGACAATCCATGCACAAGCGTACATGTAGGTCCTTGATGAACATTTGCTTTCTTTAGTTTTGTTAAATCGTCTCGTCACTCTTTTAGCTTTCCAAAAATGTAATAAAGTAATTGACGAGACTTTGGTCTGGGGAAAACGATACCTCACAAGTAATAAGTAGGGCGACACATACTTAAACCAACCTCATCCTAAAGATTTCCAGGTTTTCCTGTAATTTATCTCTGTGGTTCGTTCAGTTTATATTTCAAGGCCTCTGAAGCAGGCCAATGAGCCCTGTGGTTATAATGAGCCAAAACCTCAAGCAATGACCGTATACGGACCTGCTGTACTTTCAAAGACCATCTGGGTAGCTGCTTAATGATATTTCCTCATCTCATCCTAGCGTGGTAATCACTGCTAAGCTGCCCACTTCCCCCTAGAAGCCTCTGCGTGGCTTTCGATGTGTGGACACTTCCTATTATGGCTAATTGCCGCCTGGATTAACAATATCTGATTCAGGAAATTCGGTCTTTGGCGATTCCCCTCACTGTACAAGGGAGGACCCCCTTCTGCCCTCCCCTCCCCCTCCTGTGTACCACAGCGTTGCGGTAATTATCACAAGATGTGACCGGGCCAGCCAATTGGTACTTATTCATTTCGTGCAGATCGAGGTGCGAGTAACGCCAATTAGAAAGCCACATGATGGAGCCGGGAGATTAACGAGATTTCCTCTTTTGAAAATCTTAAACACATGCAGAGCGATTAGGTTAGGGTTAGTGTGGACCCAATTCTGAAATATCGCCTCTCTTGTAAGCTTGAAGCCACTTTTAATTAAATACAAAATCTGTTGATATGAAACAGGGCAAACAAAATATTTAATTTGAAACAAAAACTTGAGTTCTTTCGTCAAATGTACAAGCACCATTTTTAGTCCTCTTGATAACTTATGCCAATTATGACAGCAATGGATTTACCTAACTAACAGCTGTTAACCAGTTTGCGCCGGGATTATTTTGACATTGACCGAAGCAAGAGACAGAATTGTTTTTCACGAACCTCGATCCGAGACGGGTTCAGGCCGGCATCCGTGGGTAGCACACCCTGATAATTCCGGCCTCGCTTGCTGCGAGGCGCTCGCCTACAGATATTTCCGGCCATGCTCGTGATGTGTTTATAAGTCATCCGTTTTGAACTCCGAAAATTTTGTTGTGTACCCGTCATCCGACGCGAACTGGTTAAGAGAGCAAAAGTATAGGCTCTGGAGGCCAAAAAATGAGTCTTCTTCGTTCATCAGCTGCATTGCAATCACCAACTTGACCATATGGTATATCAACTTCTTTCACAGTCAGAAGAAATTGTGACTCGATGTCTTGCTTAAGGACTTGAGTAAACCATTCCTCCATGGGAATGATCACATCTTAAGCCGTACACATTGGCCTCAGTCAAAAGTAACAATTGTGATAAAGTGTCCTGCCTTAGGACACAATTACACTAAATGCCGTATTGCACTAGCACCAAAACCAAATTTATACACTCTGTTCATATGGTTTGAAGTTCAGAAAATCCTGTCGATCTATGAGATAAGACAAACTGAATCTTTCAGCATACAAATTGTTTTTCCTCTCGTGAAGTTGATGTTACGCCAACTCTGTAGCTCGTTAGACATTTTCTTTCTGGTGTTTACCCTTAGTCATACGTCTTCGTCAACTGAACTTCCACTTTTAACAACATTTTTCCTCCTTTCAGTAATTATAAGTATCAAAGCATTCCTTATCTACTTCAGGGTGAACAAAATAAAAGCATGATGGTTAAAACAGCTGCTAGTTACGGGGAACTGCACTCGTAGGGATGACACTATCAATATTTATAATCCAAGCTATGATCAAATATTAGCACACAACTTCCATTAAGCGAACACATAAAAAAACAAAATCATGCTCAAAGTTAACAGTGTACCTTGAGAAATGTCCAAGATTCCTTTCGTCAAGTTCCTTCTCCTAATGTCTTTTCCAAACTCTTCTTTCTCTTCAATGATCGCTTTCTCTTGAACGATTCCTTTTCTGTAAGATTTCTTTCTTGCTTCATTATTTGAGTCTATCGAGCTAGCATTGAAGCATAGTGATAGAAGGAAGAAGACACAAATTTGATGTGCGCTTCAAACAAAATGAAGTAAACATCCTGGCTTTTGTTGGCCAATCCGACAATTCTTTAAGATTGCACCACTGCTCTGACAGCGATGGTGTTCATCTGTCTAAGTTTAGAGATGACCTCCTGTTTCATCATAGAAAAGTCTCTTCAGGAGCATTTTAAAAGATAAAGTCGACACTGTCATATCTCAGACATCTTCGCAAGATAATCAATGAGAATGGCGTGTTCCACCATCTGTGCATTCTACCGTCACAATCAACTAGTTTTGGTCCGTTACGTGAAGCCGGCCGGCGCAGAGCTGAAGTTCATCTTGCTGAGTTTCCGGATAATCTCAAGGAGGTACATCTGAAGACGAACCTCTTCCGGCTTGTTGGTGGTGAAGAACCCGGCCACGCCCGCACTCTCAAGAGTTGTCTGTTGATCTGCGACGCGGTGGTCGAGTTCAAGGACAATCCGCTCGTCACATTTTCTGATCTCATCTTGGAGGCGTTTTTCGAGAGCCTTGACAACGAAGAGCAAAACTAAAGATTTGAACAGCGAACGAAATCCTCACGGAGCATTAGTACACCGAAATATAGGAATGTAATTGTAGCATTTCTCTACCTGTCTCGATTCTACTAAATCCTTCAAAAATATATAGGTGGATTTCAAAAGATCTTCCAGGAAAAGATTTAACCAGTTCACGCCGGAATTATTTTAACATTGACCAAGCCCAGGTTGTTTTTTCACGAACCTCGACCCGGAGCGGGTTCAGGCCAACATCTGTGGGTAGCAAACCCTGATTTTTCAGGCCTCGCTCACTGCGAGCCGTTCGCTGACAGATATTTTTGGCGTTGCTCGCGACATGTTGAACCGTTCATGAATTCTTGAAAGCTTTGCATGTATACACGGCATCGGACGCAAACTGGTTAATAATATTGTATAATCTGTTGCTCATTACCAGTTTCTCTTTCTCGGTGGTGTCGGTGACCAGCTTCAGATTGTGAGGTTTGTTCCGACAGCTCTGCAAGGCTTCACGATGTTTCTTTGTGATCTCTTGCTTCATAGCTTAAGATAAACAAATCAGACAAAGTTAAGGAAATTAAAAACACAATGAAATGAAAGCATATCCCAGGGACAATTTTGAAAATACTCTGAAAATTGATGAACATTTACAAGATGCAATTGTGTACAATATTCTCATTGATTATCTTGCGAAGATGTCTGAGATATGACAGTGTCGACTTTAACTTTAAAATGCTCTGGAAGAGACTTTTCTATAAGGAAACAGCAACTCAAAAGGTCATCAGGGGCCAATTTCATGAAGCTGCTAAGCACAACAATTTACTTAGCATAAATATTCTTCAATCCCAATTTTCAGGTGATGTATATTGTTTGTGACTGGTATTCAGCTGTTGTTTTGTTCAGCATGCAACACAGGTCTTGTTCTACGACATAGCGCAGCTGGCAACAGCTGGTTGTATTAGTCGTATTAGCGGGCTGCGGACATAGCTGTTCCCTGGCGTCAAGGGGGTAAAAATAAGACGATACGAGACAAATGGGTAATAAAACAAAAAGAGGCAAAGAACCTTTGTGGGTGTTGACCAGTTGTGAGCGTTGCTCCATCAGCTTGCGTTCTGTCATGTGTTGAATCTCGGCAAGATGGTTAACGATCTCAAATACTGTACCATCGAGCAAGGATGCGGACAGGCCAGACAGCATGCTGTACGGCATACGCTGCTGGTAGATCCTAAAGTCAGAACGAGAACAAACAGCGGGGGAAATTTATGCAGCTGCTAAGCTGAGAAATTTGCTAAGCACAGAAAAACAATTGCTTGCTTGAAAATGGCACGCTGTGTATATTATGGCTGGTACTTAGTTATATTATTAGCACATAAATATGGCTGTGTGCAATTTACATGGCTATGGCTAAATTACAAATGTGCCTGTACAAGCGAATGCAACCACTTCCCATAGACCATGTGTTATTTCTAGCCGTAGCAAAGTAAATTCAGACGTGTTTTCTGCTTAGCAGTATCTGTTTTTAGAAAACTACAGAGGCCATTCTGGAGCTGTGGAACAGATGGGTACTCTGACATATTTGGCCGGATTAATGTATTATTCTTCAGTTTATATTGGTCTTTAAATTTTTTTTAATCCTACCTTACGAGAAAAAATATGATAAATGTTCTTTTTTAAAAATATTAAAGATTTATAAGCATGACAGGATTCAGTCAGAAAGAAGGCCGTTTTGTAAGCTTTTTTAAAAATTAAATTAATACAAATAAACCCACCACATTCAATGGAATCATTCCAGACAAATAAAAAGATTAATATTTGTTAAGCCCAAACTACAGTTAGAAATTCTCCAACTATTGTTTTGCCTGTCCCAACTATTGTTTTGCCTGTCCCAACTATAGTTGGACTTAATTGTGATATAGTTGGGGTATACCGTTTTTCCTCAAGACTCACATGGGTAACTCCCTGCAGAGGCGCTGGATTTCCATTAGCAATGCATACCGACACTGCTGTCGTTGTATCTCAGTGTTATCTTGACCAGTTTGGTAAGCTTCATACATTTTGCAGAAAATTTTCTCAATTCTGTCAGTCACTGACGTTAAGGATAATCATCATCTTCAATTTGTCCTTACAAAAATTAATGTCTTTGGAAACTCATTTGAAGATTATGATTTTGTCATTGTGTTCCAGAAGCATGCTCACTTTAGTTAGTAAGTTACTTTCTTCCAGTGTATTCTGTGGTCTCGGTAAAACAATTCTGGATTACAACATAAATATACGTACGCCCATCAATAATGCATTTTTTTTTATCAATGGAGATGGAAAGTGGGGGGTTGGCAAATTATGAGATAAATAAATGTCACCTAAAGTAGCCAGGGGAAGTGGTAAAAAGTGAGGTGGAGGGGTAATTAATTAACCTGCAGACAGTATCACTACGCGTAGAATGATCATTTCCATATCAATCGATGAGGAAAGGTTCGTAGTCTGTTTACTCCACTCCCTAGCCTTTTTTACTGTAAAGTGGAGATATTAATTTTGAAAAAAACAACAATTGTATTTGTATTTGTATTTGTAATTTAAGTTCAACTCAGACATATTTATCTTTCCCCCCAACATTTAGAATTCTAGTTGATGTTTTTTGTAACTGTTGGAACCCCCTTTCACATCTTTCACATCAATCATTGGTGTTTTTCTCATGAATGTTTACCATAGCTTAGCTACTTCATTGAAAGTGAAACATGATTGATTTGAAACAATTATTTGAGCTGGCGCTCTGTTCTAACTGTGTACCGTTATCTAATAACTGAAGCTTCCGCACACAATCGAAACGGTAAACCGCAGAAATACGCATGACGTACGGCACGTACCACTGACTCGACTAGTAATACCCTATCAAAATGACACGTGCATGTAAAACGTGATAAACACACACCTAGCGACAAGGGAAAACAACGTTTTAAAGATTCTATACCAAATTTAATCACTACAAATAATACAAGAAACACATAAAAAACATAGAATGACACAATGAACAATTTTAAGGATACATTTGAGGAAAATAAGACGTTTGAAGGTGTTTTTATAGTGCATGCAGCAGACGTCAGACATCTCCACCTTCACGCACGCGTTATCTCGTAAAATACGAGATTACATGAGCAGTTTCTAAATACAGTGTGCGATATTATTTGTATATTTTTTAAATATAACGCAATAAGAGTTATACAATTATTAAAATCAACCACAAAAATATATAAAGGATAAGAATGAAGTGGTAATGAGTCCATATATTTATATTTGACAAAGAATTTTCCAATAATTTTTTTTGGGGAGTGGTGTTTGGAAACTGTTTTGTAAACAGCCAATCAGAAATGAGCAGTCGTGGGCATTTAAATTTCCCGCAAAGTTTAAATGCCAGTTTTCTGTTGGACGCCGCTGAGGTAGGTCGCGCAGCAGTTTTGGGCCCAAATTTCAGAAATAATTCTAAAACATTTTCATTCGATGATTATTTTACATGTGATAATGTATAAAAGAACAATTTTGTAGTGAGACTCTGGCTGTACAGTCGGGGTATTAAACAAAATATGCCAGATTTGGTGGAAATAAAGAATGATGTCCGGGTTGAACGACCAGCCGCATGCTCGCATGATTTTTGATGAATTAAATGTATTGTTAAGTTTCAACTTAATTTAATAAAATATATTCAATCTATCACCTGACCATTCTTTAACTCTTTGTCTCAATTATTGATTGTCCTAGATTTTTTCTGTTTGGTTTGATCGTGGGAAATTTCCATCCATTCCAACATGTCAATGCAGCTGCATAGTTCCAAAACGTGTAAACTAAAGTTTGGAAGTGTTTAAATAGCTGTGAACTAGACCCGTGAATGTGGAGTTATATAGAACGGGTCTAGTTGTGAACTGGTCCACAATTTGTCAGTTTTTGTCCAACAGGGTCAATAGACATTGATGATATAGTCCGAGTTACTGGGCCTTAGTTATCGCTTTTTTAACTTTTGGACATGATATGGCGATACTAGAGCCAGATAGTCCGAGTAACATGTATCAGTCAAAATGTCGCCACCACCACAAAAATACATAAATGATGTCACATGTGTTAAACCTCAAATTGTCTCCATTGCATTAAAGTGCATAAACATGGGAAGATAAACGTGGTTTCCAGATGTCCGACCGTAAAAATATGCACTTTCCTATGGGAGCAAAGTCGGAATGCCACGCAAATTAGACTCGCTCAGAGCATGGAGCTATAGCTCCATGCTTAGAGTCGTAAGAAAGTGCACATGTGATTAAAGCATGACGTCATTGACATTAGGTCTTGGGCCTATTTGTTAATGCCATTTCTCAGGCCTACACGATTTGCGGCTAGGCCTAACACAAACGGAGCCTTCGTCTATTTCACGATTTGTTGAAATGTCTCCTAATGTTTACAATTCAGAAAGGTAAATGTGATATTTGTTTTTATCTTACAGAAATATACCGCAAAGCTCCCATAAACAGCAAAGCTCGCCCACTGTGCTGAGTACTGCCTACAGCCTTGTCATCAATTTACTGCAAATCAAAAAAGTCCGACTACACAACCGAGCAGACCAGAGAATACTGCCAAACTTCTTCATTTACAGCACTGCGCACCGCATCCAAACGTACCATGCCAGGAATTGAGAACAACCGTCTTGCTTCGTTCAAGAACAAGGGCCGGGGTGGAACTGTAAATAAAATTTCTTTAAAATTAGCTTTCATTTATATTTAACCAAGTAATATACCCCTAAACCCATCCAGACAAAACGTAGTGCATCGGGTGTAAAAGCTTGGTGCACTTAACTCCTTTGGTTATCAACACCAGTGCATAAACGGCCACTTTGGAGACGATGGGAGCTTGTCCAATTGAGCAGTATCACCACAGTAGTAAGTTGCTGTGTGCTGCCTTTTTGGAGGGGTGATTCTGAAGCATTATGGCCTGATGAATCCTGCTACACTGGGCAGGCTTGTAATGTTTAGCAGGGTTTCTAGCCCAAATACCCCTGGGTTAATGCACCAACCCATGTTTTTGGCACAAGACATTTTGTGATCCGATATTCCCGACATTTGAATTCATTTAGGAGGGGCGTCAGAGGAGGAAAGAAGTCACCGTTGAACTGCGTAAGTTGAGGAAGGATGACCAACTCTTGAAACGACGCAACATCGGACCTGATGAAGATGAGCCATTGCCTCTACAGGAGCAAAAACAGGTCGGCCTGAAAATTGATCGTTGTTCTTCAGAAGACTTTTTATTTACAAGAGTTTGGTTTATAAGTATCCTTGATTGCAGTTTTAAGCCTTTGCAAGTCCTGAAGGTTGGAGCTAGAGATTCACTCTTTGAAATCTCTTTTTTCTGTCCTAGCCAACTGTTGCCATGACTGTGGAGGAGATCGTTGCCGGAGTTAACACCACCGATCCCGCCAAGCAGTTTCAGGCCGTCCAAGCAGCCCGTAAGATGCTGTCCCGGGAACGCCACCCGCCCATCAACTCCATCATCAAGGCAGGACTCATCCCAAAGTTTGTGGAGTTTCTCGCCTACAATGACAAGTGAGTCACGCTTTTACCTCGCGTCAAATTCCTTTGTTCCTTTCAAGAGAATGGACTATGGAGTCTTTGCACAGGCACCCTGAGGGTGAATTTTAGTTTTGTTTTGGGGATTGCACAAAGAAGCTACGACATTGTGGACATTACAACATGTGTATTTGACGACACATGGGCATGTGCATGTACTAGTGTCCTTCAACTATGTCATGAATCATCGTAATGTGCTAATAATATATTTGATATCCACAGTCCGACCATTCAGTTTGAAGCAGCCTGGGCCCTCACTAACATTGCCTCTGGCACCCCTGAGCAGACCATGGTTGTAGTCAAGGCTAACATCATCCCTTACCTCGTCAAGCTGTTGTCCTCTCCCCACGAGAACGTCAGAGAGCAAGCTGTCTGGGCCCTGGGCAACATTGCAGGTACTGCCACCGTCATGACCAGGCGTATCTGTAATCACCTATTTCTGCAGAAAGAATGTTGCATTCTGATGCCACATTTTATTTTAATTGTATATCATCTCAATGAAGGCTTCTGGAAAAAAAAAAAATGAAATTCGTCCACAACACTCAAAGAAGATATATTAAAGGGGGAGAGAAAAGCTTCATCTTATTGTGTCAAAAGAAGCGAGAGTTTTTGCTGGGCCAAAACACAGCTGGCTAACTTTCCTCTAAGCCACTGGCTGACTCGCTGACTGGTTGACTCGCTGACTCGCTGACTCGCTGATTGACTCACTCGCTGATTGACAAACAAGGGTTTTAATGTCCTACTTTCTTGCCTTGTTTGCCGACCCACCAAATGTACACTGAATTGTTTCTTTACAGGTGATGGCCCCACATTGAGAGATGAAGTCATCAGACATGGAGTGCTTGGCCCCCTCCTGCAGCTCATCAAAACAGATTCAACAGTAAGGACAAACTTTCTGGAAGCTCAGTGTCTATAAATTATTCCTGGAAGCATGTTCACCGCTCAAACAAAGACATGTACACCCAATTGTTGTTGCCCATCAATCTTTAATTTATCCGTATTGGAATTGATTGATTCAGCACTGTTTTTTAAACATGCTTTTGGCTTGACCATGTTGGGGCTACTTCCTAAATTCGGCTTCTCATCTGCAAGGATGATTAGCCCCAATTTATTATCATTATTTCTTTCTTTCTGATAATAAAACCACGGATTTCTCAAATGCGCGCTAGGCACTGTAGCTCAAAAGTCTGAAGAAACCTGCAGAAAGAAGACAATGAGAAGTTAGTTTAGTATTACAAAATTAAATTCTGAGGAAAACGCCAAGTTTACAGATTGCTCAAATTGGTATTTGATTTGAATAATGATTGCAAACCCTCTCCCCACCCCTAGGGCCCTTACCTGCGTAACATCACCTGGACCGTGTCTAACCTGTGCCGTAACAAGAACCCACCTCCACCTGACGAGGTGGTGACCGGTATTCTGCCTGCCCTGGCAACCCTCATCTATAAATGTGACAAAGAAGTAGTCGCTGACGCTTGCTGGGCACTGTCCTATCTGACTGATGGGACCAACCAGAGAATTAGTGTAAGTAACCCATCCCCCCAATTAAACTGGTGAATTTTATTTAGTGATCGGTAAAAGTGATTATAATTCACAAATTAAAGGTAGACCGTTTGTCATTTATGCAGCAGAACCACTCGCGGATTACAAACTACTAATGGCATTTTCCAAAAAAGTGGCTGTGGACACATCTTTGGAAAAGAAAGACCCATTTTTAACTTTGTGTAAAATGACAGCATGCCAGAAGGAATAACTAACTACAGGGAATTTAGTGTCAGTAATATCTTTACAATAAGTTACAAGCATTTAAACAATAATTTGGTCATTTACTTTTTGAATAACTACAAATTTGTATACTTTTTTTAATGAGAGCTTCAATGTACATGTACAAGCAATATGGCTCAAAACCATTTAGTTTAAAACATAAAATTAAAAAAGGCACAATAAATTTTCATCACTACATTTTCCTCCGTCTTGATATATACACATGTACGTACATGTCTTCCAGTTGTCTTGATATGTACACATGTACAATCCTTTTTCCTTAATCTCTCGTCGTGATTTCATCCTATGTTTTTCAGCACGTGGTGGGTACTGGTGTGGTACCAAGACTTGTTCATCTCCTGGGCTGTGAAGAGATCTCAGTCGTGGTAAGTCATTTGATTCATCCTCCTACTTGTAGTTTCATTAGTCTTGATCATTCCAGTCCATCCCTAAATTCATGCCTCGGTCAATTTCCACCGTTATCCCGCTGTCTAAATTCTCAGCTGTTTTTTTTTAATTTTAATTTTTCTTTGCCAGACCCCGACTCTTCGTACCCTTGGAAACATCGTGACGGGAACTGACGAGCAGACACAAGTAAGCTTTAACTTCCAGATTTCTGTAAAATTTCTGGTAAAAAATCCTCTGTTCCTCCTTTTTGCAACTTCAAGTGCATCTAATATTGTTTGTCAAAGAGAGGAAACACATCTATTCAAATCTCAAGTCTTGATTTTTGTCTCTTCCCCCTTGACAGGCCGTGGTTGACGCAGAGGCATTGCCCCTCATGGCCGCCCTGCTGCAACATCCTAAATCCAACATCCAGAAGGAATCTTGTTGGATGATTAGCAACATCACAGCCGGCAACGCCAACCAGATTAATCAAGTGGTCAAGGCCGGGCTGCTCGAACCACTCGTAGCGGTCATGCAAAAGGTCAGTAACATCAACGTTGAAACAAAATTGGATTTAAAACGCATGTATGAATAGCCCTATGTATGGATGACATCGCCCAATGTTTACAGCATGACATTGCAATTTTCAGTGGTAATCACCACTTGATACTTTTATGTTTGGAATGACGACATATGATCGGTTGTCGACCAAAAGCCGGTTATGAATAGTGCAGTTTGAACCTTGTCAGTTGTGGAAGATTGGCACGAAGACTGCATGCAGGAAATTATCCTCGGGAGCCAGAGTCCAAAAAAAAGTGTGGAAAGTGATAGTGTATAGCCTTCAACCCGGGCATTAACTCATCCAGGCCAACGAGCCAGTTTTATGCATACTTGTTGAAAACCGACCAACCACATTTTATCCCCTTAATAATTTGTGTTCATGTGATTAATGTTGGCTTGCTTGCAGGGTGACTTCAAGAGTAAGAAGGAAGCCTGCTGGGCAGTCACCAACCTGACCTCTGGTGGTACCAAGGAGCACATTGTGTGCGCCGTCAAGGCTGGCTGCATTAAACCACTCTGTGATCTCCTGACTGTTAACGAGGCCAAGATCTTACTGGTTATCCTGGAAGCACTGGGCAACGTTCTTGAGGTGAGCTCCAGCAATTGTTACGCAGTTGTTTTCTTGCAAACTACATCCTGGCTGCTGTTGAAGTAAGTTGTCTCGGATCACTCTGTGATCTCGCGATGGTAAATGAGTCAATGGATCGCAGCAGTTGTCCTAGAGTCCTTAGTGAGGCTTTGAGCAAGAACTAGTCAAGAGGAATATAATTTGATGTAGTCCTGCAGCGTCAACTACAAATACAAGGTTTATATGGCCAACAAAATCACGCTAATAATGCACAAAGCTTTGTAATTATAAATAATTAAGTGCTTGGCGGGTGGTATAGGGTAAAACAAGGATGGTTTGGTACAGAAATAACTACTCTTTTGCTGTTAATGTTGGCAGGCTGCCAAGGAGCTGGGTCAGCTTGATCAAGTGGCGATGATGATTGAGCAAGCCGAAGGCGTCGACAAGATCGAGAATCTCCAGAACCACAAGCAGGACGAAGTCTATCAGCAAGCCGTCAAACTCATCGAGGATTACTTCTCGGAAGAGGTAAACGATTTGTTAACCAGTTCGCGCCGGCACTATTTTTAACGAAATTGGAGATAAATGCTGGCCTTATGGGTCGTATTAGCTTTAAACTATCTGTGTACTGTTAATAGAACCGTGACAGAAAAGTACAGTGGGTTTTAAGTTTCTCTGCATTTGAGAAAATTCGATTATTCATTAATATGATGAGAATGATTTTACGAGTTTGTGATAACAAACTAAGATGCATTGAAAGACAAGCTTGCCACTGCCTTTACAGTTGCAACTGATGACATTTCATACTTTTCCCGTGTAATTAATCGCAGGCTCCAGAGGTTACACAACTAGCTCCCCAGACCAACGCCATGAATGAGTTTGAGTTCAACCCCGCCGCATCCCAAACGACCTTCGCCATCTAAATGCCGGCAAGCATTGGCCTTGGACTCCTACCTTGTTTGTACAGGCTGTAGTCTGAGATTTTTTGTAAATGTTCTATTGGAGAGTTAATGTCACGCAAGGCAAATGAAATCATCTGGCACATCAGTGGGTGAAATTATTTCAATCAATGAGAGATTCAAATGAAAAGCCATGCACGTGACGAAGTCTGGAAATACATGTATAATGAATGCAGTCTTGAGATAAATTTGAATATTGGATGTTTCACAATATGGAACTGATTCTCGCATGGATTCATTGCACATCTTGGTAGTTGGTTTTTGCGGCGAATCTCATCGGTAATTGAATGAAAATGTTTAGAGTAAATCCAATTTTGTCCAATACCAGAGAAGTGTTTCTAGGTGTTTTTTCTACGAATGTTTTCAACTTTTTGTAAAAACAAATCATGTGCCCTATAACCCTTTTGATTTGATTATTTTGTTTTATCGTAAAGTTAGAATTTGGTCAGGTCGTTCGATACAGAGTCAAGTCAGTGTTGTAAGGTGAATGTTGCTTTGAGAAAGTAATTAATTTTCTATCGTTATTCATGTTGTCTAAAAAGTGGATCCCCAATATTATGCTATAGTATTACAATTTTGACTTTTATATAAAAAATCTTTTTTTCTTTTCATTTGACAATTTCAAATTGAAATCATGATTAACTAGCTTGCAAATCTAAAAATAAACACGAAAATAACGAAATAAATAGAATACACAGCAGTCTTGCCAATACTGCAAAAAATTGGGGAAAAAATTAAAAGAATTGACAAAATCGCAAACTGAAAAAATGTAAATGTTATGCGAGGATTTATCAAATTCTACATGTATATACAAAATTGGTAAAAAGTGAAACGTTTTCAAATGGGGTTTTACTGTTTTGATCCACTCTTTTATGATGCTTTTTTGTCATTCTCACAGTAAAACACCAATGAACGTTTCCTATCGCCGCAGCGTTCTGCTGTACATAGCCAACTGCACAAAAGGCAAAACTGAACCTTTGCATTTTGTACATACAGAAATAAATTATAACTTCATCATGTACATAAACTTCATTTCAACTTGCCTTTGTCTCTAGACATTGAAAAGGGATTGTTTCCAAATTAAAGTTTTCTTTTGAAGCAAAATAATTGTTTTTGTCCGGTATTTTTGTATATTAGCATATTAAAACTTGATATTATGTACCTGTTCCCCAAGATTTTATGACTGAAGTTATGAAAGAAATGCCCTTGTGGTTTATATCCATATCCTTCCTCTAAAATTTGGCGATGTGGCTTAGGTTAGATTCCCGGCTCGGACCATATGCGAGTCGGTCATTGATTCTCTTCTATGTCACAAGAGTTTCTCTTTTACATGACTGGACCACATTGTAACCGCATCCTTCGCAATTCAGATGCGAGTAAGGATGATTAGCCTCCCCAAATATAAATGGGTATACAAATAAAACAAAAGTCCCGTAAACTATGCTGAAGTGTCGGACAATTGGTGACAATGTGTCTGACTTTAGAAATCATGCACCGTGATTGGTTAATTTGTTGAGGGGTGTGGCCTACTCTGAAGCAACCTCAGATGAAACTACATATATACATGTACATATACTTGGATCCTACACCATTTCACTTCTTGAGAGTTTTTCGTATCAGCGCCATCCGTTGTTTGTGGGCTTCGGTGGAGGCTGGTCTCTTGTATTGCCTGTTCTCCTCTGTTGAGTATCCTGGCACAAGTATATTCCAGTTACGCTCTGTTCATAAAGGGAACACCCAAAAACATTGGTATCGGTTTTCAAGATATTTTCAGAAAAAAACCGGCCAACTTTCGAAATGTTTAAGCCTTTAAAAAAACAAAAACAGTTGTCACAATTGTAAAGAATTGTGCATTATACATGTACATGTACTCAAGTTTTTTGTGTATTCGTGCCTCCAGAAGGTATTATTTTGAATTTTGTTAACCCTCTCCTAACAAGGTTTGACTTTGAGAAACAAAATTTATCACTGATGGATTCTTACCTAAATGAAGAAGGATATCTTTAGTTTCTAAGGTGTTGGACTTTCTATGTTTAGCAAGTTGACAACCAGCCGTCACAATATTCTCAATAAAATCATCGGCGATCTGCAGCAACATCTACAAAGATAAGAAGTCGGGGGAAAATCACGAGTGCTTGAACTTGACCAGAGTGACTTGAGACAAGATGGAGAGATGAAAGTAATAAGATCTTACCTCTTCCACATCATCATCAAGCTGAGTGTTTGGATCAACTTCCTTCACAAGATCCTGGATTTTTTTCTTGTCAAGTATCTAAATTAAATAATTAAACAGGAAAATACTAAGACCATGGTGATGCAACACGGTGAAGCAGAGCAAAACTACACCCGATCATTTCTGTTTCCATCAATGACATGTGAAGAATCGTTAGGTGGAACTAACCTGGCTGGGGTCAATACTAATATGCGAACCCGTTGTCATGGTACTAGGTTTGCTGGTTGCTGGGGGTGCCACACTTGGATTATTAGCGGGCGCTGTGCTATAAGACTGACTGCTACTGCTGTTTGGAGCGGGATTGGTTGTAGCCGAGGGTGGGGTGCCCGTTCTTACGGGGGTCATCGTTGGAGTCACTTGTTGCTGCTGTAGTTGCTGCTGTTGCTGTTGCATTTGTTGCTGTTGTTGGAGCTGCTGAATTTGCTGGTGTTGTTTACTTGATTTCAACTGCAAGACGTGTGACAGACTTCTTAAAAGTGACCTAGAAATCTTTCTGGAACATGCATCTTTCAACACTATTAATTCTTTTCAGCTTGTTCAGTCTTTGTGTTTATATATATTGTTTAAAGGTAGAATACACCATTTGCAGATATCAAAAATGTTTACTACCGAATTATTAAGAAATATCTTACTCATTTGAAAGTAAATAATGATTCTAGGCATCCAGCAAAACGATTGCGCTAGATATTCTGTAATTGAATTCCAAAAAATTGAATTTTATAACGCCGGTTAAAAACCTATTGCTCAAGGCTACTTTAATTACTAATATGGTTTGCATTTCGCTGTGGCTATCATTACGGCAGTTGAAGATATCTAAATCCCCGACTTACCCGACCTCACATTGACAATACCCTGGCCCTTTCACTCTTGGAACCAGACTATTTGATAGTCAGGTTCCAAAACTAAGAGTGAAATGTGCACAGTATTGTCAATATCAGGTTGAGTAAGTCAGGGAATCAGATTGTCAACTGTCGTAACAATAGCCACTGCGTTTGCATTTTCAGTCGGAGTAATCATGCACGTCATCAAATGAGAGCTCCTAGTTTTCAAGACTTCTAAGAATCTAAGGTAAGAGTTGACCTTCTCTTGCTCGGTTAGGGCTCGCATGTGGAGCTCCTTGAGCTTGGCTAGGTCTTCTTGCTGTCTGCTGGTGGCGTTAGGAGTTTGCTCCAGTAACTGTGGACAGATTCACAGGAACAAACAAACAAACAAGAGTGGATTTTATAGAGTGTTTGTGACAGGTCTGTTTTCTGGGAAAGTCAAAACTAAAAGCAGTAGAACTTAGAAGTCTATTTTGAAATGGTAAATTTATTTACCGATCTGTAAATGTTATAGACAACTTGTACCAAGCACCCTTATTGTGGGCAAATAAGGGAAAATACAAAAATACAAAGTGTCTTTTCTTGTGTATCAGAATAGAATAAAGACTTTGCAAGCTCTCCATTTCGATATCTCACGTATTATGTATGACTGAGTTCAGTGATTTTACTGACCGTAATCTGTGCTTCTATCTCCTTGATGGTGTCTTGCAGTGTCTTACGAGGAATGCTCCCCTGACTCGTGCTCGTTGTAGATACCGCCACTAAGGGTGGGATACCGCCTGATACTGTGGAACCAGAAACCTGTCCGCTCATTGTGTGCGTAGAGACCGTCCTGAACTGAATGGGTGAAGAAGTGGTTTAAAAGATGGACAAAAGTACAAGGCCGTATTCAATAAGCCAATACTACCAATGGTGTCGGCCTGATACTAGCAATAAGGTTGTTTCACGTTCCAGTTGCGCATGCTCAGTAGAGCGCCCTCTGTAGGCCCACTACATGTAGGAAGAGGGGAACACCCATATAAACACGCTATCATCCGGGTAAGTTGGGTACCTCTTTTTTGCGCTGAATCCAAGATGGCCGCGGAACGTGAAACAACCTTATGCACGTAGCTTTGTAAGGTACGACAGCAACGTATTCTTAGCTGAGATTTCTTCACATTTAGTTTTGCTGGAGAAAATTTGTACCCGGTGGTGCGATAAAATGTGAAGAAATCCTTGCTAAGAATGCATTGCTATCATAGCAATAGCATACGTGCATTACTATCAGGTTAATCATTGTTTATTTTAATATAACTAGTGAAAGGTAAACAACTACTAAAGCGCCACCATGCGTCCATATTTTGCCAGTTTTGAAGAGTCAGATACCCTGACTACAAACGAAACACGCATAACGAAAATAATAAAACGGCAAGATCCCGACTAACAAAATTTCTTGGACGAACTTCATTTGTGTCCGGCAAAAAATAAGACTTTTATACAACAATAAAGAAAGCAAAGAATTACATTTAAGACGAATTAGGCTTTAAGATTTAATATGTCATATGAAGAATATATTTTTCCTTGCAAAACAGACATATTTTCTATTAAAAATAGGTTACCTGTAAACTGATCGCTTTGATGCACAGCGTTTGTCGCGCGACAAGTAGCGCCCTCAGTCGATGAAACTTTCAAGAAATAATTTGTCAAATTATTTTTTAAATTTATTTAACTAAGGGTTTAAATACAACATTTAGCACTTATTATTATAGAAACGCTAATCAAAATATTTAATTACTATAATAATGAAGTATTATTTTGAATAAGTTGAAAAAAAGTAAACAAACAAACAAGCAAACAAACGAACATGTACCAAAAACAAAATGGCGACTTCCGTGAGTACCAAAATGTTATTTTGCGTTGTCTCTTTTTGGTCTTGTCGCACGTTGTAAGCAAGACAATACTTTTCACAAGTTAATGATGTCATTGAAAAATGTATTTTTGAGATTTGTGCTTAACTCAGATTTGTGTCGTTGTGAATGTAACCTTAGATTTGACCTTTTTCAAAACGTTTTGCAGTGACTGTTCACACCGAGTCGTGGTCGAACATCCGGGAACCTCGTTTATCTTCTTATTGTTTATGCAGCGCGAAGGGGAAAATAGAGATTTATATAGGACAGCTCGCTCCTACGTGACGTCATGCCAAACGCGATAATGCACACAAACAAAGCAATCACTAACTGTCGTTTGTTTTACGTCTACGTGAAAAACCATTATTTGCAACGGTTGTTTAACATAAGTCCGAGTAATAGATCGGGGCGGACCTACGTCACAGGTCAGCACGCCGATGAAAACAATACGCGCTGACACTGCACTGTAGCATACAAGACTGCGCGCGCGATCATCGTTTTTACCGGCGCGGTGTACGTATTATGACACGTTTTTATGACAGTTCCGGGATGTCCGCCCCGATCTATAGTCCGAGATATCAAGATCGACCGTTCAACTTGAGACTTAAATCAGTTCTTCATGATAGTAAGCCTTGGTGATTACTGTCCTTCTTGTAATATTATATCACCACAGACTGCAGATTCATCATCTTTACCGACGACAAGCAACAGTAGTCAAAGTGATGCTCCATCTCCAGCTCAGACAAAAGCCCAGCGGATGAACAAGTTTAGAGAACTTCACCTACGGAGGGTAAGACATCACATTAACCTCGCTGTCTCAAACAGAATGACTTGATTGTCATTCGGAGTCACCTTGATAACAATCACATGACTCATTCAGATGTTTGATGTCTTGTTAATTGTTTGGTTTGTGTTTACTAGAATGAGGCCAGAAAGCTGAATCATGCAGAGGTTGTTGAGGAAGACCGTCGACTCAAACTGCCGGCAAATCATGAAGCCAAGAGAAAAAGAGCCGATTGGATCCTGCAAGATGATGAAAACAGAAAGGTCTGTGTTTACACTCTAAGAATCCCCTCACATTCTAAGACCTCTCCATGTGTTGTCCAAGTATAAATATTCTGTTGTATAATTTCCCAGGAGGCAGAGGCTAAGGGTCAGGACTACGACAGACTAAAAGTCATGGAGGTATCGGCTGAAGAAGCAGACAGACTTGAGAAAAAGAAGAAGAAAAAGAACCCTGACCAAGGATTTGCAGGTATGCAATTTTCTCCTTTGATCCCACAACAGCAACTTTGAATTCACGCAGACACAAGTCTGAAGATTTCTTGTTTTTTGTTGCCTTGTTTCTTCAGATTATGAGCAAGCCAGTTTCCGTCAGTACCAGAGAAACACCAAACAAATGAAAGTCAGCATGGAGGAGTACGAGAGACAGAAGGAGAAAATGTGAGTCTTGATCTTCATTGGTTTGATCATGATCTTGAATCTTGTTTGGAGGATGAAGAATTTAGACACTGCATGAATTAAGAACTTGGGAAAATGAATATTTGGTGCAAGTTTTTTTTAAATGGGGATAATCATTCACTTTGCTTCTCAGAATAGATTCTGAGTATTTTGTGTAGAGCTTGAAATGTTCATGTGTTCTTGTTCTAATTGGATGTTGGGTGAGTGATAGTGATTGAATTTCACCTGTTTTCCACCTGTTTTCAGGGGAGACGACATGTACCCAGGCATGAATACCATCATGCAAGGAAACTACAAAGATTCACAAGAAGGTATCGATCGCATGGTGACTGACCTGGACAAACAGTAAGTTTGTAGAGAATCATTTGCATTTATCCTAAATGCAACCTTCCAAATTATTATCACAAATATACTGGATGAACAATCACATACGTATTAAACACCTTTAATACGAATGGTATTTAATCTGGCTGGTTTTCATTTAGAAGAAATACACAAATTGACTATCAACAAAATCATGTTTTGTTAAAAACAAAAGGTTGTCACTGTTTTCACATAAGGTGCAATATAAACTGAAGTGAGAGTTCAGCAGATTCTAGGTTTTGAACGTGTCAGAGCCGACGAACATCCCGACAAGGATGACCTGAGATTTCTCATCTTGCTGTGATTTGTTTTGTTGATTTCTAGGATTGAGAAGCGAGGCAAGTACAGCAGGAGACGGGCCTTCAATGAGGAAGACGACATCGACTATATCAACGAACGCAACATGCGATTCAACCAGAAAGCTGAGAGGTTCTATGGCAAATACACCACGGAGATCAAGAAGAATTTGGAGAGAGGAACGGCTGTGTAGTGGATATGAACCCTCCCTGTCTGTCAATCAAACAGCATTGACTTGTCACAGAGAGATTCTGGCACAATCACAGTCTTTGGCCAAGTCTACACCTGGGCCCAATTTCATAGAGCTGCTAAGCAAAAAAAGTCTTGCTCATTAAAAACAGGTTACTAGCCAAAATTATACATGTTTTTCATGCTAAGCAAGAAAACAGCTGATTATCAATCCAGAACAATAAAGATCCGGTAAAAATTTGGTCTGTAACCTTGTTTTTGCCAAGGACAAATTGTCATGCTAAGCAAATTGTTGTGCTTAGCAGCTCTATGAAATTGGCCCCAGCTCTTGATAAGCCTATGTACATATACTAATGACACCATACATTTTTTTTGCATGTGGACTTTTCTATGGGACTACAAAATTGTCATCCTAAACTGGCTGCCATAAGGAAGCGTAGATGTAAACAACATGTGACTTTATTACTTATTGTTGTGTTGTCTTGTATTTTGGGGCATACCAACCTTAAGCTATTAGTTTTTTAATTTCATTTGTTTAACAATTAAAAGCATTAAAATACTGACTAAGACGTATCAAGGGATGTTTATTGTGAATTATGTATTAAACTATACAAGTATACATGTACACAAGTTTCCAGTAGTATATAGTTAGGAATGTACGTTGATTTGAGAAAGGTTTACTGTAAGGAACGAGTGTTAAACGAGTGTTGATCATAAATGATGACAGGTTTTATCTAAGGAATCGGTCATTGTGCTTGTAAAAATGTACATAACTAGGAGAAAATAAAGGACAAATGTGAATAGCCTAAAACTTAAATTTGTTTCGAATTATTTGTTTTAATTTAAATGAAAGTTGTTTTAAAATATGTAGCACATTCCCTTAAAAAGGTTAATCAGGGGACAATTACATAGCTACACTGTATAACATGGTTGGGAATCTGTTTCATATTACAATGGGAGTTATGCCTGTACACCTTGGACATAATATTAAAATTTTACGGAAAAAGTGAATATTGTTAACTCTTAAATGGCCAACGATGAAATTCATGCAGAATTAACTTGTACATTTAGGCCCAATATAGCGTGAATGGGTATAGAGGAGACATGGATATTGGCCGCATTACTAAGTAAACCAGGATACTGTAACCACCGTTTTCTGGTTATAATTGCTTGATTATTCCATTTATTAGAGCAGTTGAGTAAATTTACTTGAATCTGAACATCAAAGATTGTAAAATGTATTTTTACAATCTAAACCATAGCCGAATATAAACCATTACAGTACATTTGTGTAAACTCTTTTCACACCCTTTTTTTTTTACCCCAATTAAGGTTACAAGTGCCCTCAAATTACAAGCACCCTCACTTGCTCAAGCATAAAACCTATTAATATCCCTTATTTGCGGATCTCAGTGGTCGAGTTGTCAATGTCCACAAATGGGTGGTCATCTCAATTATCCTGACTGAGCATGACATCTCGCTCAAAGGTCAGATCAGCAAATCGTTTCTGTAGCTCTTTCTCCCTGTCTGTTTGTCTCTTCAAGTCTTCACGGAGCGACTGCAGAGAGAGGGGGGTCAAAACAAGATAATAATAACAGGTGATCAAGGCGTCGTCCCTAAAAACCTAGATGTTTCTTTGATTGAATACGACTACTGACTCCAAGTAGAGTAAAGCCTGTCACGAGCCAATGTGGCTCATCAGGCCGGTGTTGAACTCCGGTTTCTCTAGAATGAAACCACAGAATATTTCTATTCTCCCTGGATGGGATGGCAGTCTATCGCAGGTTACTCCCCAGCGAATGCCGGTACCCATTTATACTCCTGGGTGAAGAGAGGCAAGAGGGGTGTAGTGACTTGCCTAGGGACACAACATGACTCCAACCCTCTTAAATACTTGGAAGTCTTCTATGAGGTCTTGGCTTGTGATGCTTGTGTTCTTGGGCAAGACACTTTACTACAATTGCCTCTTTCCACCAAAATTCCTATCAAGATTGCTATTTCTTCAAAGTTTCATGATGCCAACCTTATTGGCCTTACATGGCAGTTGATTTGTGAACGATTTAAAAGGTTGCTCAAGTTAGGATTCCTGGTCCGTACCTCCAGTCTCTTTGGTATAGCAGCATCTTCATTCCGCTTGAGTGCCTCAAAGGTCTCCAGCTCAATACTTGACTGCTCCACCTGCTCATAGACCTCCCCTAGTTGTTTGATCAGGGTTAGGGCTCGGGATTGGTAGCCGCCACACAGGATCTTGAGTTTCTTCTCTAGTTTGGCTGCACGCTTGGCTTCCTTGGTCATGAAGTTACGATTGACCTGCGAGATGAAAGATCAAACATGATGTTACAAGCGCTAAACGTATGCCTCCTCTAAGAATTGGGTTTTTTACTTTAACAGTAGCACACTTGAATGAAAATACCTGTTTCCAGGCCGTTCCTCATTACAAAACACCTGTTCCCAGGCTGTTCCTCATCATAAAACAGGTGGTATTTTCTTGCGTTGATATTCTTTGTTAGCATCATTTCTTACTCATACCTCTAGTTTCTTCTCGGCTGATTCGATACGGTCTTTCTTTCCAGCCAGGTTGGCCCGTGTGTAGCGGTTCTGAGTCGGCAGATACAGTACCTGACTCTGACATTCATCCCACACCTGACAGTAAGCCTCCAAAGATAGGTCACCGTGACCCATCCCAGACTGGACAACTGTCATCTCCATCTCCAACAGCTTATGGGCCTGACGATAAGCGGGGATACAAGAAAACAACTTTAAACCCATTCCAGAATGATGGACTTGCCTATAAGACAGACACACGGCAAACGTGTGGGCCTAAGGGTAAGTGGTAAAACGAGTTATATTCGAGTCTCTGCAAGTCCTTCAATCTCAAGTCAAGTCACTAGCTATTTAAATGAATGGTTAACAAAAGCATGGCCTTATGACTGAACTGTATTTGTGAAAGGACTTGGTGGGACTCGAATACAACTCAATAATAAATAGACTACAGTTGAATCAATACAGAGAAATTGGCCCAATTGGGATGTGAACCCACGACCTTGGTCATTAATCTCACCTCGGTCATTTCATGTTCTTCTACTTGTTGATGCTGAGTCTTCTCTAAGTAAGCAGTGTGTGCAGCAGGGTTGGGTTTAACTGTCGTCTTCTCAACGCGTCGGATGCCTGCTGCATCAAGCGAAGGTGTCTTCAACATGTCATAATGCAGCAAGGTGATCATCTCTTCCTTAATCAACTCTTCCGCCTACAAAGAAAACAGTTTGAGTGAGAACCACGACCTCCTGTAGATCCACTATCATTACTCAAATCCATTATTTTACTCTGCCACAGATTAAAGTTAAAGATTCAGCATGTACCTTCTGCATTTCTGTCATAGGTGCCTCAAGGTCCTTGGGTCTCAAGATGGAGGTATTGATGTCCGAGGGTCGAGGGAAACCTCGTTGAATGACTTGGGAACGCAGCCGCAAGGCCTGACGTCCTAACAATACAAAACAACAAAATACACATCAAAATATTGAACAAATTGGGCAATTAAAATTTAACAACAATGGATCCTTGTCAATCAAATGCTACACATTGACCAATCAGATCGCAATTTTGGATCAGGTGACGATGGCGGCTCAATCCAATTCTGTTACAAGTTCTCTGTTAGAACCATTAGAGGACTGGGATTATTCATTCAGGATTGTCTTAGGATTCATTCAAGATTTATTCTGTCTTACTTTCTTCCGCAAGTCGAGCGGCTCGTTTCAGTTCCACGTCAGCTGAGTCTTCAACAAAGTCTGGGTCTGGGTCCCCGTACTCCGTCTCTTGATCCTCTGAGTCTTCTGGAATGACAATCTCAAAGTCGTTCTTGGGAGTGGGTAAGCCGGCCAGACCACGCTTCAATTCTCCTTTCAATTGTTTCTGGATGACGGAAAAGATTTGGTGGAAGTCTGTAAAAACGGAGGCTTTGAGAAAAACTGTGTAATGTTTTGGATAACTTGGCTACTGGAGGGAATGGCCTTTTAAAGTCGTAATGTACATTTTCTTTTGTGATAATGTAGGGCCAAAATCTAACTAAAAGTCAAACAAACTAACGGCCAAAATCTGACCACTCAACTGACATTTCAATGCACTCAGACACTTCAGCTGACCTTTAACAAATATGACCAGTTTTCAAATTTTTCTGACCCATTGATAATTATTCTTTTATGATAACAAATATTTGACTATAACTAATAGGAACCCGACTATTTTGTCCACCCTTTAACACAACATCGGTCAGATAATAGTGATCTGGGTCCCTGGCTCACCTGATGCTGTTTAGCATACATCATATCATCCATGTCACGATAGACCTCCTCTGCATTGATGTTAAGTTTGTCCCTCACCGGGGTGCGTCCTGGAGTCTGACCTGGGGTCTGGCCTGGGGTCTGGGCCAACTGTGGTGTCATGCTGTGTCTGGGCGTCATGCCTGAAAATTGGATATTTCCCAAAACGATTACAAATGTATTTAAACAAATTTGTTTTTTTCTACTTTCAAAAAAGCTTTCAAGATAACAGGTTCTCTAAACTATGTACAGGCCCCTCAATCAAAATTTCTCACATGATTTTGTTGACATTTTTGGAGCAAACTTACCATCACTATGGGTGGGTGTTCTGAAGGGAGTCGAGAAGGCGGTGTTGGGCGTGGCCACGACGGCCCGACGGGGTGTGACACTGTCAAAGTCTGCTTGGCCGATGATCGTGTTCATACCTCCTTTCAGGGGCGTGTCTACGTTCTGCAGGGCTAGTATGTTCTGAGCTTCCTATAATTACAAGTTTGTGAAAAGTAAGAAGACTTATTGCATAATAAAAACTACATGTGTAGACATACAGTTACCCTTCCACAGAGCAGTGTACACATGCTTAACGCAGAAATTTGCTAAGCACAGCAATAAATGCTTAGCAAATAAAATGCTACCAACCAAATGCCACAAAGCATATCACAATGACTGGTACTCAGCAGATTTTAACTTAGCACTTAGTAATTTTCTTTTTCTTTCTGCTTAGCTTCTTTACTAAATTGGACTCTGTATTTGTTTGCCATTCTCTTCAGTTTACACACTTCATGAGAAACTGAGATTTTAGGAGCACGTTTACCTGAAGTACTGTATCAAACTGGGCCGGGGTGCGTGGTGTCCGTAAGCTACCCGGTCCAGGAGTGACGTTGTAATCGGCTAGCAGGGCTTGAGACGCTCCATTGGCCATGCCACCTTCCTCAGCGATCTGTCGAGCACTCTCGCTGGCTTGACCAAGCTTTACAACCTGTTAAATATAACGCATGAATATTCAACGACTTGCTGTGATCACCTGACTAAATGTCATGATCTAATTGGTCAATGAGAACTGTTTGAGTGACAGTCAGAAGGATGTAACGTTAACAAGGTACAAGTCAACAGACCAAACAAGGACTAATTTCACAGTTTTCATCTGAACTCAAAGCAACAAAACATGACTAGTTACAAACGTTGGCAGACAAAGACCATGGAGCTATCATACCTCCTCAAGCTCTGCATCTGATATCTGAGGAGACGGCAACACAAGCTTGCTTCGCTTCTTTTGCGGTTCGGTCAACCTAAGATGTTTCAAAACATAAAAATAACAACAATCACTCGATCACCACTGGAGAGAAGCAACAAAGAAGAACCTCAAAAATACACCAGAACAATCTTCTTGATTTCCAGACTTACTTGTTTGTGCCTGATATAGCTGACGGCAGGTCATTTTCTTTCTTCTTCTTCAAGCGCTGTTTATCCTTTCTACGTTCTTTCTGAAAATGACAAAGAAAACCAGTAATAATTAGTTTCTTGGCCAAACTTGCCAATTCCATTCTTCTTAAAAAGCTTGTAGGTAGTTTGGCAATCTTATGGAGGGAAATCTTACCTCTTCCATCTCATCTCGACGTGATTCATCCATGTCCCCACGTCGCAATCGCTTGAAGTTAGGATCCAGTGCTGCCACGTTCTCCTCTGACGTGTCATAGAATCCAGGAGCGGGTTTCTTCTCAAAGGGGATATCGGCATTGTAGTCAATTCGACGCTTCTTGTTCCGTTTCTTCCGCGTCTCGATGCCGGCTGCTCTTAGCTCCCGTCTCTTCTGTAAGGCGGCTAAGCGTCGTGCCTCCTCAAGTTGTTTCTCCCGGGCTTTGCGTTTGGCTTTCTTGCCCTGTGTGTTTGCCAGACGGGCTCGGGCTTCAGACAGCATCTCAAGCTCTGGAAAAAAATCATGGCTCTCAGTTTACAATATTTTAAGATTCAAGAAGATTCTCTGTTCCCAGGCCGTTCCACAGTGATGAATAAAGATGGATTCATTAGAGGGTTCCTTTATTTGGTTGTTTTTTATTACCATCTTCGTCCATATCAATGGGGTCTGGCCTGGCCGGTTTGGTCTCAGGATTGGGGTCAATCTCTCCTGGCTTCAGCTTCCTAGGATCGTTGGTGTCCTCTCCATCATTCTCCTTCTTCTGAGCTTGATCTCTGCGGAGAAAAAAAACAATGATGAAGCTAATCCTATTTTCATATTCCCTACAAAAATAGTTTTTGAAGACAAAACAAAGGCACATTGTGTAGTCTGGATCTGGATAGTTACTCCGATGAAAACTTTTAAATCTTCTAAATCATCCAAAATCCACCAGAATTTAAGAAGCCAACTGCCTATTTTAGAACTATGAACAAGTATAAAGTCCAACTTATAGTTATTGGGACTGGTGTCTTCTTCTTCAATCAAGAAAAACTCCATGTTGATTTTTAAGGATGTTGCGAGAGTTAGCATTCAATAACTTACAAGAGGATTTCGTATCGGTCCAGACACTGAGCAGCTGTCCGTCCAACAATAGGAGCTATTGTTCTCCATTGTGTAGGCATCAACTTGGCCAGGTGCAACAACTTCTCATCTTCCTCGCGACTCCATTCCGTCTTCTTGATACTCGGATCCAACCATTCAAACCTAGTCACAAGGCATTCAGAATGGTTATGCAAATATGAGAAGAAGTACAGCAATGAAATGAAATTCAGAAAGAATGTTGCAACCTTCATTTCTTTATTTATCATCTCAATAAATCGGTGCAAAAGTTCAAAAGACACGTCCCTGGGACGATTCACCCCTGGGACTAAGAAACATGTCCAATTTTGTTTACCATCTTGCTTTACACTGCTTAGCTGACTTTCTGTGAAGAAGGGAAGCAATTCTTGACCACTGGTTTTTGCCATATTTCATAACAGCCGCCTTCAAAATCTCATCCTGCAGACAAAAACAAATCAATCAATCATTAACATTACATTATCCTAATAATTAAAAATAAATTGCCAAATTTAAATAAATCATTTCCCTTTTTAGCCAGGGCCTACTTTTTTTTCTTTCTAAAAGTAGGGTGTTCAGTTCACTCACCGCGACTGAAGACATCCACACACAGACTGTCCGTGCGCCGAAAATCTAACCAATGTTTATCCCCAAAATTGTACGACTTTTCTATGTCAGAAACTGCAAGTAAAACCTTCATTTGAAACCCCTGACTTTCAGCTATCGAATAATGCACATAAAATAGCAGTAGGGTGGATGTACGACAGCTTATACTTTTTGTGAATGAAGCCCTTTTGCTCCGCCCAACTTTCCCGAGAAAAACCGATCCACGCGTCCACGCGTTCGGGCCCAGATTTTTCCCGTAAACATCGTGGAGTTTTAACTCCCCGCGATTTCCGAACCCCGGAGTGACAGTTGAAACGGGTTTCATTTTGATCCCGAAGGGGTACTGAACACGTTAGTGTTTACTCGATCCCGATAAACAAGTTAGAACGAAAGTTACGAAAAAAGTAAAAAAAAAAAACTCAATTTTTTGAGGTGCAAGCCTCAAAATTCAAGGTAGGAGTTATCATTTACATAAAGTTTACTTGTCTTGTCTACTAATACCTGTTATTTTTAAGTCTCTAATGTGCGTAGATTCGGCCGGAAAGTGTACTTTGTAAAGCTAGATTCATTGACAGCTACGCGAATGTATGTGTGAGCTCCGCGTTTCGCGTGCCGTGTGTGAGGCATGTTTTGGTGCCATTCAGGGATATACACAATGTATGTAGGGACTGTCTTCATCGAATGGGGTGAATTTAATCAAATAAAACAGGATTTCTCAAAAACTAATTATCCGATTTTCTCGATTTAAAAAGCATTGTATTTCTTTCATCAAGACCTTTTATTTGGTGTATAGTTTGAGCATTTTGGAGGAAGAATAATGTTTTACCTGAACACCCTACTAAAAGTAAAACAAATACAATTTGATTAAACTTAAACTCGTATAACCTGATAATAAATGATACCTGCCAGTGCCAACAATTATGTTGTACTTGTAGACAAAATGCAATTAATTAAGTGTCCAGTTTTTGATAAAACGGATTGTTAAATGCACTGTCGAAAATACACGGATATCAATAAACAGTTGTGTATAAATGATTGTCAATCGATGAGGAATTGGTAAAGAGTTTCATTCGAAATAAAACTTCTTGTAAAATAAGAAGCGACTTTTACTAACCTCCGTATTCCTCCACACGCCTCCTTTTATCTGGATGCGAGGCATGATGCAAATTATCGACACAGAACTGAGAAAAAATCACAAATTTTCCTGCCGAAATCGCCTTCTTCTCGACGCACAAGTTGGTGCTTTTTCTAAGTGATAGCGCCCTCTTCCGTAATTTGGGGAGTAGTCCGTCTTGTTTCCTGACTCGGGAGATTTGTGTTCGTGAAAAAGAAACGGGTAGGCCACATGGAGTCGTCTGGTGACTAGATACAAAATAACGAATCGCGGTGCACTGGTTGGATCATGGAGAAATAAGTCACAATTTCTCCATGGTTGGATCCTAAAAATTGCTGGTTTTTCTTGACTATGTGTGATTTGTGACATTCCTAATTTGTCCCCGATAATTATGGAAAGAATACGAGAGGTTCGTAGCTTCAGCATAATTTTGTTTTAATCAAATATTGAAGTTTTCTACAAAGCTAAAGTGGGGGCCTAGGGCAAGGCTAAAGTGATGGGGTGGAGGGGAGGGGAGGGGAGGGGAGGATGTGGGGGGGGGGGGGGGGGGTGGGGGGGGGGTGGGGGGGGGGGGGGGGGGGGGGCTGGTGGTGCTCCAGTAATTCAACATTTTTCCAAAGGTAATAAAGTATCTCAACTCTAGTAAATTATTTTCAAATGTTTTTAACAGTGAATACTGACCAATGTCATGATTTTATTTGGGTAAAATTTAAGTTAAATCTGTAAAAAAAAGGGGGGAAGGAGGGCTTTATTTTAGATTATTTATATTATTTCAGTTTTTTTTTAAATTTAGGTTGCTGTTCGGCTACGCAATGGGAGTTTGTCTGTGGAAGAGCTATATAAGCTGTGTATGCAACGAGCGAAAAGTCTCCGCCAGCTGAATGCTTTTGTCACTTTGACTCCAGAGATTGCAGAGAAACAGACAGAAGAGTCGACGCAAAGAATTACAAAAGGTACCGGTAGTTTACTTGAGCTACAATGGTTGAAAATGTATAAATATGACTTGTGTTGTGACCTATATAACCTTTGACTTATGACTTATGACATTGTTGACTATTGGTAAATTTAAATATACTTTTCATCTTTCTCAGGACAAGCTGAGAGCAGACTTGATGGGATCCCATTTGCAATCAAGGACAACTTTAGCACCAGAGGGATCGAGACCACATGTGCCTCCCACATGCTGACTGGTAAGCCACGCCTCCAAAAGGGTCTATAATCTGTTGCTGTGTAACTCACAAGTAAACATAAATAAGATTAAAACTGCTGCAAACTGCTTACTGGCTGGAATGACCTGAAATATACAAATCAAATAAGTTAAGAGGGCCTAATATTTCGATCTTAACAAGATCTTCTTCAGAGACTAAATGAGATAACATTTCTCAAAAGGATTTGTTTTTACATAATTTAACTTTTTTCCCACAGGATATGTACCTCCCTACACTGCGACTGTTGTACAGCGACTTGTGGACGAGGGTGCAGTTATAATGGGCAAGACCAATATGGATGAATTTGCAATGGGGTAAAAACATTATTTTTTGCTATTTTTTAAAAAATATTTAAAACTTGTTTACTTCATAGTTTGCTTTGTTTGTGGGGTGCTGTTGTCAAATGGTTACAGTGTTCAACTTGTGCAGTGGTACATGAGTTCAAACCCCTACAGGTAATATGGTGTTTGTGTCCTGGGGCAAGACACTTTACTACAATTGCCTCCTTCCACCCAGATGTATAAATGGGTAACTTTGAAGGTCAATAAGATTAATTTGATATTTTTTTCCTACAGTTCTGGTTCTGTTGATAGTGTGCACGGCCCAGTCCAGAATATTTGGCGTCATCCTGTCTTAGATTCTGAGTCTTCCCATCATGCATTAG
This sequence comes from Crossaster papposus, assembly GCA_037893245.1. Lineage (NCBI taxonomy): Eukaryota > Metazoa > Echinodermata > Asteroidea > Velatida > Solasteridae > Crossaster > Crossaster papposus. The sequence goes on along the minus strand of JBAIAA010001055.1, from coordinate 106,521 downwards.
TCAGACGAGAGGGGTCACAGGTCAGAATAGACTCAACAGACGGGGAGGAAGATGATTGGTTCGTGGCTGGTGGTAGCTCGGGTGGCAGTGCAGTTGCCGTAGCGACCGGGATGTGCCTTGCGTACGTTGAATGTACTGTAATCAGAATTGAAATTACAAGCAGAGTACAAATCAATAACAATCAAAAGTCAGTAACAAGCCAATCACACACCAATCACAAGCCAGTTACACACCAATCACAAGCCAGTTACACACCAATCACAAGCCAGTTACAAACCAATCACAAGCCAGTTACACACTAATTACAAGCCAATCACAAGCAAATCAAACACGAATCATAAGCCAATCGCAAGCAAATCACAAGCCAATCGCAAGCAAATCACAAGCCAACCACAAGCAAATCACAAGCAAATCACAAGCAAATCACAAGCCAATCACAAGCCAATCACAAGCCAATCACACGCCAATCACAAGCCAATCACACGCCAATCACACACCAATCACAAGCCAATCACAAGCGAATCACTAGCCAATCACTAGCCAATCACACACCAATCACACACCAATCATCAGCCAATCATCAGCCAATCACTAGCCAATCACACACCAATCATCAGCCAATCACAATTTTTACCCATCAGAGCTCTTGGATCCGATACCGGTGGTTCTGTTCGGCTTCCAGCATCACACTGCGGTGTCGTGGGCTTTAAACCAACCTACGGTCTGTGTTCTAGACATGGGTTGATTGCACTCATAAACTCCCTGGATGTACCGGGAATATTCGCAAACTCTGTGGACGATGTGGCTACTGTCTTGGGTATTGTTGTTGACATAAAACTCGAATTTTTCATTTTTTTTTCCTTTTTATGAAGTATAATTAAAAAAAACAGATTTCCAGCGTACTTAAGTTCTTCAGCTCAAAAGAAAAAAAATATATTATATTTTATAATATTTTATATTTTTATAATTTTAATTACAATTTTATTCTTGCCACCTTAGGTATTGTTCCCGAAACATGTTGCTTGAGCAGCATTGAACTTATATTAAATTGTCCTAACTAATTTATTATAACGTAATTTGTCATGAAGAACCTTATTGTATATTTTGATGGCCTTAATCAAAATTAACAAATCTAGTCAATAAAAATGGCAAATAAAGGTGGGTCTAGGTTAAACAAAATAATTATCAATAAAAACTTCTGTCTCTGCTGATTTTTCTGTTTTTTTCTCAGGCGCAATTGCAGGCCACGATCCGCTAGACTCGACAACAGTCGCTTGTCCCTTTGAATCCTTTGAGCTTCCCGAGGAAATATCGGTCGAGGGCCTACAGGTTGGAATTCCAAAGGTGAATATCTTGATTAAAATAATGGAACTAAATTTAATTAAAGCTTGTAAATTGGTTCAAGTATAATGCTATGCTACAGAAGAATGACTATTGTATTAACAACAATGACTACATTCATAGAATGGCTACAAATTCTTTGACAGGCATTTAATATATTTACATGCATTTGAATGCAGAGCACCTTGAGAATCATTTGTATGATAAACATCCTTTCTTTTACCGTCATTGGTCAGGAATATCATCCTCCTGATTTGGAATCAGACGTCATCCAGGCATGGTCTAAGGCAGCAGATATCTTTGACAATGCTGGGGCGGTCGTGTCAGAGGTCTCCCTGCCACATGTCCAACATTCACTTACTTGCTACGGCGTCTTAGGACCCGTCGAGGTGGCCTCCAACATGGCCCGATATGATGGCATCGAGTATGGTGAGAAACAGTAGTATATCATTCCCATCATATTGTTGAAAAGGAAATTCTGTTTGGCTGGTCAGTTATTAACGGGGATATAGTCGAATCCCAATAAGTCCCTGCAAGTCCGTCACAAGTCCCAATTCAAATCCCAAATTGTTCAAAAGATAACAGCATTTCTTTGTCTTTTACCCTCTCGTTAATTCTGACTGGCTTCATGACTAGACTCTGAAGGACTCGACTACAACTCTGATTTTAACTCTTTGATTCTCAGGCCACAGAGCAAAGGGTTACCAGTCAACAGAAGAATTGTACGCAGCGACGAGACATAAAGGTTTTAATGAGGTCGTGAGAGGACGAATCTTGGCTGGAAATTATTTCCTTCTTAAAGAGTAAGTGAAAAACAAAATGACACGGTTAAACAAAATGATCCCGTGTGAGCTCAATTCGAACACAAATGAATTCAATTGAGTCATTTTGCAGTGAAATTGAACTCCAACGAGTTTGATTGAGCTGTTTTCATCAAACTCTGCTAGTTAAAAACTAGGTTTGACTGCCTGTTGCCTGCAACTTGCTACTTGCTCAATTTACAGTCTGTTCTGTTTGTTTTGGAAATCTTCTTTTTCTGACAGACACTTCGAATCTGTAATCATACATCTCCAATCTATTGTCAGAAAAAGATGTTTTCACTTTTTAAATCCTCAACAGTAATTATGAAAAGTACTTCCTGCAAGCCCAGAAGGTTCGTCGATTGGTGGCCGATGACTTCCGTAGGTCGTTTGAGAGTGGAATCGACATCCATCTGACGCCAGCATCGATCAGCAGTGCCAAGAGCTATACTGAGTTTGTCATGTTTGACAATCGTAAACGACAAGAGAAAGAGGATGGCATGCTTCTAGCAGTCAACTTGGCAGGTTTGTTTCAAGGCCGGTCTCAGGCTGGTGTGAATTTCAGAGTTCCATAAAAGGCAGACTCATTGGATGGGTTGGGGCGGTCTGTTCTTGACACGCAAAATGATGGATAGGTGGTGTGTGATCCTGTTCCGAGTTCAATGTTCTTTGGTCACATTCTCGTCGTTCAATGCGAGAATGAATTTCATGTTTCAAGAACAGATCTTATTGAAGATAATTAGCATTTTTTTTGAGAGAGTTTAACCAATAATGAGTCAGGTAATTAGGTACAAAGAAAGAAAACAATTTTTTTTTTGATTATTTCAGGAAATCCAGCAGTTGTGGTGCCTACCACCCTGTCCTCACAGAGCATGCCCATAGGTATGCAGCTGATTGGTCCAAACTTCAGGGAGAAACAACTCTTGACGGTTGCTAAATGGTATGAGCAACAAGTGCAGTTCCCAAGGGCAGAGCTAGAGGCTTCCTTGAGGGCATTGGATAGCTAACACTTTGTGCCCCGCCTCGCCCCGCCCCGCCCTACCCCGTCCTACCCCGCCCTACCCCGCCCTCCCCCTCTCCCGCCCGGCACTGCCCTGCCCTGCCCTGCCATGCCCCACCCTGCTCCGCCCCGCCCCGCCCCGCTCCGCCCCGCAACATATGGATGTATTGTTTTAATTTTAAGTCCATAGATACTACCTTTAACTTGGCCCAATTATTATTGTTTATAAGTTTTAAATCAAAGTGATTGACTGGGTTAACAAAATTAAAAATGAGGCTGTGTTCAAATGACTTGGCTACGGCTTGAATTATACACAGGTCTATGAGAAGTGGCTGTAGCCATTATCATAGACCTATTGATCACGTGATCTGAGTTCCACCAATCAAACGGCAAGGATCTGTGTTTATTTTCATTACCATAGACCTATCAAATGTCACGTGATCTGAGTTCCACCAATCAAATGGCAAAGATCTGTTTATTTTTTAAGCTGTAGCCCAGTAATTCAAACACAGCTTTAGTTTTCTCTTTTGTCAGGCAGTAGTTGGTGCTGTAGTTATGGAAAGAAAGATTGTGAATTTTAAAAATATGTTGAGTAAATAAACTCTAATAAAAAACACAGACATATTTAAGAAGAAAATGTTGCCTATATTACCATAATATTCATTCACTTGGATGATACAGTGATTGTTTATTAACTGTATTTTACTTGTTAAAACCAGTTTAACGGACGAACAAACTATCCCAAATTTCTCCACCCTTCGAGCATTTAATTTTCGTCTGCTACAAATTATTTAAATTAGCAAGTGTTTTAATCCAATCAAGTTGGTCCGATTTGACAGGCTAAAAGTCACCACAGATTTCTGACCAATCACATTTGCCCAGTTGGGTACGTCACCGATTATATTATAGGGAGAATCGATTACAAGTTATCTACAGTCTAGTCTCACATTGTCAAAACTTGGCGAGATTATTTGCATATGAATGAGTTGGCACGTGCTGGTCGGAAAGTCATCCACAAAACACGTGGCTTAATTAATGGGCGTGGCTACATCAATTTGCAAAGTCACCCACAAAGCACGTGGCTTAATTAATGGGCGTGGCTACAATATTTGCACAGGAATGTTGCCAGGTGCAGTAACTTAAAGCGGTTTGGTGGACACATAAGTTTTAAAGGAAACCATGAAAATTTTCCTATAATTATGGTATAGGGTATTATTATTTCTGTTCCGTAGGCCTAATTTTATCAGTGTTATAGGCATTAGTTTGTAAGCTCATAATAAATTCCCTAACATAAATTAAGTCATCGTAAAACTTTAGATGGAAGAAACAAAGTAAAAATTATTTATCAAACAAATAATTTATTCCCTAATTTGAGTAAAACAACAAATCATTTAAAACAAATTTGTTTTCAAATGCGAAACTGGGATATAATACTTCCCGACAAAAACATCTATATTCCACTTGTACGGGTATTTTTCGGTAAAAGAAAAATTGTGGTCACTTTAATTTATGTGGGCGCAATTTGAGATTCGTCGCCTTTCCTTTTATGCTCCCTTTCCCCGCCCCGGCCCTCCTCATCGTAACACACTTATATCTGTTTATCGATCTTACATACATTGATACCCAAAGTGCCCGTGTGAATGTATTCAACGATGCACGTTCTTCGTGTGCAATCTGAGTAGACGTATAATTGTCCTGATTCATTTAACGTATTGCACACCGTGATCCGATCAAGATGTCACATCTTGATGTCGTCACAATAATCATCTAAGCTCATCTCTCTTGGGTATATGAGACGACAATGTGGCAGAGGCACAGCCAGCAGGGAAAGAGAATGTTTACTGAGAAAGCATCGTCTTCCGTGATACAATTCCGGAAGAAAATAAAATCATCAAATCAAAACACTACACGGCACAAGAGGAAACTGACCCGGCATTTGTTGTCCGGGATGGCGTTCGTTGGAGTTTGTCTACACCTCGACGAGTGAATTCTAATACCGTCGTTTCCTCATTGGCCATCGCCCATATATCTCGCTGGAGTCTGCAGAGCTAGAGCCGCGTCGTTGGACGGAGTTAACTTACTACTTGACCCAGAAATAAAAGCAGTTTTTGGCACAGAAACCATGGCAACTGAGAGAAAAAGTAGCTGTTATCCGTTTGCTCAATTGAGAAGATCGCCTCACAACCACACAGGAAGGTAAGTGGTACTTGTGATATCATTTCAATTCCTTCAAGGATTCACCAACACCAAACTTCTTCTTTCGTATGATGCTTCGGTTTCATGACATTAGTGGACTTAGGGTGAACCGCGTGATGGAGGGTGTCATCTCTCACCTAATTACCAAACTATCAGAATGACATGAATGAAACAAATACTTTATTTAACAGGTATTCTTTTCCGATAATCAGGCATTCATAAGGGTATGCTATAGGTCCAAATAACTTCAGAAAGAAGCAAAATTCTACCCCGAAAAATCTAAAACCGTTAAAAAAAATACAAGTTTTTTTCCTAGCGTGCGTAGTGTTTCATTATATCATCCATGTAACAAAAACAGTATTGTTTTTATAATTTATTAGAAAGTCGTTTTAAAATGTCGCAATTTCCTTTCTTTTTTCCCCTAATCTAACGCTTCCATTTTGTTCGTACGTCGAAAGCGTATTGAGCCAAACTGTACAATTTTGCGATCAAACAAAGGCAAGGAAATTTTAGTATGAAATTTATCACCGTTAATTTGTATAAATATTGTTCTCATAATTTGTGTGTTTAAGTATTTGTTTCCATTTCGTTTGCTTTCTACTTCACGAAACAAGAAGAACTGAACCTGTCATCCTAATCGACTGACAAGATTCATACCCATACAAGGCTATTTTAAGCACGGTACATATGTTGTTATCGTTAACGTTCCACATATGTTGAAGCATAGAGGTTTATTTACATGACCAATTGTAATTACATGTGGTCAAAAGGCTCCATTTTTGTCCTGGCGCAGAGATTCACTGCGTGGTATCGCATACCTCTCATAGCTATCACAACTAGATGACGCTTTAAATAGCAGGTTGATTGATTGAGGTTATTATCGACAATAATTCCAACGGTTTGGTTCACTTCGGTTTGGTTTAGTTTCAATTATTCTGTGAAGTTTCGGTTAAAAAAAACCTCTTGTTGTGCTTGTAGTTCATTGTTACAATTGTCCACGATCTATATAGGCCTACGAATGTTTTTGGCCCAGAACTCACTAATTTGAAAAACTATACAATTATCATATAGCGATATGGGGAAATACGCCATTTTTTGTTTTATTCACTGAAATTTACTTTAATAATCGCGTCGCTTATTTTACACACAAAGTTTCAATTCTCCATGCTATGTAACCCTCCAATTTTGTTTTTCGTGTGTTAATGTTTTTGTTAGTGTGATTTTTTTCTTTTCTATAATTATACATTTATTCTGACCCTTTTATACTTATAACTTTTCTAAATACGATCAAATAGCCGGGCATATCTAGTATTATATAGCGTGACTCCGATCATGCTCCGTATAAAGATTAGTGGGAGGATCTAGTGTCAGCTGACAACTACCAACCAATCAGTAGCTTTGTTCACATTTCTGCTGGAAATAACGTCAAATTAAACGTCAGACGTTGATTGGGATGGCTCAGCTCCGTTAACAACACTTGGACTAAGTTATCTTGGACTTTGGACTTTTATCGGTGCGCAACCATATTTTCTGGCCTGAGGAATTATAAAAAACGCTATTTCAATATTGTAAGAAAACAGAATTAAATTCTAAAGATATAGCTGATGGCTCTTGTGAGACGTAGACCATGGAGGAATAAGAAGGTTGTCTTCGGACCTGAAACATAACCCGCACTGATCTCGACAATAAGACGTAAAAGTAAAGTGATTTGCGCCCTCTTGCGGTTTACTCCCACAAATTAACTGGTCGCCATATTGAACTTCTTGTGTCACTTCCGCTAAAGTCGTGCGACTGAAAAGCGGTTCGAAAGTCGCTTGTTTCGCCTCGTAGGAACGTTATTTGCCGACTGTCGTTCATAATGTTTCTGGCAGATGGTACGTTGATTTACTTTTCAAGTGATTTTTTATTATTAGAGTAGTTTATTCTAATGTAAATGCGTAATGTTTCTCAAATGTGATGTGTGTGGGCAGCGTTGCTGTATGTACCACACGAAAACAACACGGTACGCGTACGTACGTACATGTACGTGTATTATAAGCTTCCTATGGGGGGCGGGGGCTGGTATAGGGGGGGGGGGGGGGTGTGCTGGCGCCACCAACGTTTGAACATTTTCATTATGTGTGCCTTGTCCACGATTATTATTAATCCTAACACAGTAACACAATCCCAATCCCCCCCCCCACCCAACAAAAAATAAAATAAAAAGAAACGAACGGCCGGACGGCGATTGCAAAAAAAACTAAAACAATTTAAAAACCACTACCCGATGCCAGTTGAAAACGAACGTCGTTTGTCTTGCTTTTCTCATCATGCTCAATTGTTAACCAATATTTACAACCTCTCAAATCCACCCATTCATGATATTTCAAGCAAATACCAATGGTGTATCCTACCTTTAAATCATATGCTTTATGACATGGGACACCATAATCAAAGTTCGCTTAACCCTAACCCTCCCAAATCCTCCAAATTCCTCATTGCAAAATGCAGGATTTTGCAGGATTGAGGTCACTTGGAGTTTGATGCATTGCAGGATTTTGCAGGATTGAGGTTACTTGGGGTTTTACCCCTGCAGGAATATGGAGGATTCAGGTTATCAGGCTGAATGTGACACACAAGGATTTTGCAAGATTGAGGTCACTTGGAGTTTGATGCATCGCAGGATTTTGCAGGATTGAGGTTACTTGGGTTTTTACTGACTGCAGCCAGGGCAAGACTGCAGGATTTTGCAGGATACAGGCTGTATGGTCACCAGTGACCAATATTGGAGGATTTTGCAGGATTCAGGTTACTTGGAGTTTTAACAATTTAGGAATTGGAGGATTTTGCAGGATTCAGGTTATGTGTAAGTAAAAATGGGTAGGGAGTTAGGGTTAAAGGAAGTGTGGTATTATCAGTGACCTTGCATATTTATTGTGTGCGTGTACAGCTGAATTAGGAAGTACAGGGCATGTTATGTTTCCTGATCTTTCCTCTTCCGTTTCTTTGACATTATTTACTTTTTAAAGTTAATTGGTAGCCTTTCACAAAGACTTTTTAACAAAAATAAATAGTCCCAACTTAAAATAAATAGACCAGCAATTAAGGGAAAATAAACAAATAAATACAATTATGGAAAAAGTACCTGCGGCCGATTTCACCAATGTTAGGATCAATCTTAGGAAGAGTAACTCCTCCTAACTTGCAATAGATCCAATGCAAGTTAGGATGAGTTACTCATCCTAACTCGAGATAGGATTAATCCTAGCGTTTCGTGAAATCGGCCGCTGAATTAGAAATAGTAAAACCATTTTCTGAAACTTTGTGGCACTGAATATTGTTGTCAAGGTACATGTAATAGGAGTAGCCTTAATTTTAATAACATGTATTTTTATTTTAATTACATTCAGAAAATCTGATTTAAAAATTAACAAAGAACTGGCAAATCTGCCCAAGGAAACACATTTACATTGTCATTTCCCATGCAAGTGTCACTGAAATTGACCTAAAACGTGTGTTTTTTTGGCAGGTTTTTCATGTAATTTGCTTTTAATTGTAAACACTTCTTGTACATAGAAGGTATCATTGTAAGAGGTAACAATTGGACCCCTAATTAATGAAAAGATCAACACACATTTTGTTGACACTTGCTTATAAATACATTTTTGTGTTCATTTGCTGCGACAAGTTTTGAAATGCAAGTTGCCATAAGGTCAACGGAGCATCGGTGTACATTTCACTGCACACCATGTAAACATTTGCATGTATCAAATGTCAATGACCCTCGGCTTAAGAATCGCACCGCTTCATATTTCTACTTGGAGAGGCATTTCAAGTGTCTCATCAATTATTAAAGATGATAGGGACTAGAAAATGAAGCATTGAGGAAAGATGAATCATTGATCCAATGATGGTTGGAATATCTCACGTACATGTACATGTATGGCCGAGTGTGTGATGCGAGAATGAATAAATCGGGTCTTTTCGTGGGGATGTCAACATTTGTCTGCTTTCGTTTGTTCTCTAGCTTACAATCGGTCATTGATATGAACCCATACTCTTTTAAGAAACATCGTGTAATTTCAGTTTGCTTCTTAGAATTGTTATTGCAATCAATGTTAATAATTTATGAAAACACTTCAAAGTGAATTTAAACTTTGTATTGTCCGATACTTTTGTGAAAAGAAAAGACTACTTAATGCGACGATAGGAATATTTTTCAATCTTTAATACTTATTTGTTAGATTTTTTATGGATATTGCTTACATTTTGTTTTGCAAGTTGCATGGGTGTGTACAAGTACATGTAGTTTATGACATCAGAATGCATCAAACCTGGGTGTGTAAAACAAAAATATTGATTGAAAAAAAGAAAGTAAAATATAAAGCTGAATTTCCAGGATGGCAAGCCAGTCAGCATAGTATCTTTTACATTTGTACTTCCTGTGCAACTCCTTTGGTACTTTCGCTGCATTCTAGAACAGATCCAACATGAAGACTGCGATTATAATTCATATTTCGATCTTCAAAATACAGGGTCTTCAAGTGTGACTTGAAATGCAAGATTCACCTCGTCATTTTCTGCATATATTTTGATAAGACAGGAATATAAAAATGCTCCTGTTTGCCCTTTTTTGTGATGACAAAAGGAGTAGAAAATGGAAATGAGAACTGTGTACTTTGAATTTAGTTTTGATGATCAACACATATAAAATGTACATTAGTACAATGTACCTTATAGTTCATACATGTTCCAAATTTTCAGACAGATGTATTGAAAGTTTGCCATATCCACATGGGTCTATAGTTGGCAAACTTCATTGTGATGCCTCATTGCAGTGTGATTCAAACGTAGAAACTACATGTAGCAGCAATATATTTCTGCCTTTTATCTTTGTCTTTTTAGCCGTCATCTTTGCTTTGATGCCAAGAGAACAGAACAGAACAGAACTTAACTGAAATTTAAACTCAATTCAATCTCCTTTGTTCTTGTTGTTTTTAATGCTAGCAGAAGTGTAATCGCCGTCACCATGCCGCTGGTCAAACGAGAAATTGAGCCGGTTCACCTGAGCCGTGGGGTCATTTCTCAAGGTATATCCAACGAGCTTGAGTGTGTGACCAACACAACGTTAGCTGGCATCATCAAGCAGCTCAGCAATCTCTCCAAGCACGCTGAGGACATATTTGGTGACCTCTACAACGAGGCTCACTCCCTGTGCCGACGGTCTAACTCGTTGCAAGACCGCATAGATAGGCTGTCAGTCAAAGTCAAGCAGTTGGACGCCACGCGGGACGATGGTGAGTGGTCAAGCAAGGGTACTGTTGCATGTTTTCTGATGCCTTGTTCGATATCTGGTCATTCTAAAAAATAGCAGTCTTACTACATATTACATACTACATACTACATACTACTGTTTTCTTTAGTTTTATTAACCCTAACGTCACTCGATACTACAAAATACTAGTACTCTTACTAAATTGGCCTATAAAAATTGACTAGTATTTTGTAGTACAGTGTGTACTGTACCCCAAATAAATGCATCTATCAGACATCTCATATAGAACACAATCATAAACAAGGAGCTTTAATTCCATCCTTTGTTCCTCCCTCCAAGCAAATTCATCTCGGAGGATGACCAAGGTTCACTGACCTGAGCTGAGGTTACCCCTGGGATATCTAAGGGGTATATGTATCAGTGAGACTCTATAGATACCCAGTAGGCCCCAAGGAACGCACCAAGGGGGCTCTGCCTTTGCCTAATCTCAATTTACTCTGCAATCAGCCAGGGCGTATTTTGTCAGCAGCTTCAGGCAGATGAGTCCTGCGTTGCTTTAAGAGATGAAGGGATAGTTCCTGGTTTTCATTACTTGAGCCAAGTACATCATGTACATGATACGTTCAGGATAATATTTGTTCAGTCTGTTTTGGACTTGAAGCCATACTGTAAATTAATGTACAGAAGGCAGTGTCCTAAGCTGTTAAATTCAGCGAATAAACAGATTTATAATATTTTGTTAAATTACATGAGTTGTCACGAAAAACATGTCCATGAACGTGGAATTTACAAAGTACAATTGTTAAAATTTACAAAGTACAATTGTTATCATTGTAATTGAGATTTCACTCCATTTTAAACAATTTTTTTAAAAATCCCTGCGTTCATGTAGTTTACATACATTGTAAATCCTGAGAATGTCAAATGAAATCTCTACAGATAACACATTTCATGTACATAATTTACGTTCAATAAAGCGGAGAATTTTCAGGTCAAAGTTCATCATTATTTATTACAGCTAAGCTAGAATTTACACCTGTTGTTTTTATCCCCTCATCAATCAATCAATTATTCTACCATTAGCCTGTCTATGAATCATCCCTATATAATTGCATGTGATGTGCAAGTGTACATGTAGGTTTCTGGATATAAAATAGAAAATATACAAGTGTATTATTGTCCTATTGCATAGGTCATAGCACTACAATGTACCATCTATGATCTATGTACAATAGTACATGAACACTCTGACTCTTGTATACAAATTCACTGCATGTACAGCAGGTGGACACACCTGCTGTACATGCACCTGTATTTGAAATCTTAGGATGTAATGGAATAATAGATTGAGGAGGGACAGGGGGAGGGTTCAACCATGGAGGTAGGAGCTATAGCTTCACGGTTGAACTACATGTAGATGCAAAACATGAAAGGTTCAATGTACAAACTGGAAGTCTTTGGTACAGAATTGTGACCCAAACCATTAACGAGTCACTCACAACTTGCCAGAACAACTTTTGATTTGAGTACACAAAAGAAATTTGACCAACACAGTATCTGTAAAGATGTGTGCGTCATCAATTAATTAAATCTGCCAAAACTGACAAGTAAAGAATTGTTGGATCCCATCATAAACTGTCACTAAATTGTTGTGTAAAGTTTTTACAAATCCTGTTGATAAGTAAAGTGTGAATTTACAGTGTCCATGTGCTGTATGTCTTGAAGACTGATGCACATCTGTTGTGAAACGTTGTTGGCAATCCCTTTAAAGTTTAAACCGTGTTCATGGACATTTTTAGGAACTTCCAGAGTTCTCCCAACACAGGAATACATTTCATACATGTACTTCAACATGTTGTCTCCACAACACAAATACATGTGTACCTACATGTAGTATGGAAACTACACATTCATGGGCACGTACTTTTATTTGTTGTCTGCCCATCAAAACATAAATGTACACGCATGTGTACTTGCCCTAGCCGTCACTGCGTTATCTATTGTATGAGGAAATTATAACAGAATTTAATATGAGGACATTTTTCTGTAAGTTACCCGTGGAACTTTCAGTCCCAAGAAAATAGGCACAGTGACAAATTTATGCCCCACAACTATGGAACAAGAACCAGTACAATGTGTACCACCCAACATAACACCAATATCTCCCCATGGGTTCGCGACCCACTCTGTCACAGTGTATTTGCTTATTTGACCTCTTGACCTTTACACTTAGAGAATGAGGAAGTACGGTAGGATAACAAATCATACATTGATGGAATGCACTTCGTCTAGTTCCTTGTTTAAAGGTATGCAGCAAACAATATTGGTCTTAAGTGACATGCCTGGAATTGGTTGAATAATAATTAACAAAATAAAACAAACAAAAACAAACAAAACCAAAAACAACATTGAGTTAAATAAGTACATGTATAACATGCACACGCAAAAACTGTAAAACATGACAAACTTGACGACGTGGACAAAGTACTGTACATGTACATGTATTCTGACCTTATTGAATTTTATTGAATCAATAAATTTCTCTTGAACCAAATAGGTCAGCCACTGACATTACCTCCATGTGAAACATGTTTATTCTTACATGTACAATGTGTGTAATGTGAAACAAAATTGATTCATTTCTAAATATTAAAAAAAAGCCCTGGCATTTCATGCAATTTTTTAAATTATTTTTTACACATTTTAGGAATGTGTGCAATCTGAAACAAAATCAATACATTTCTAAATCAAAATTTCTACCCATCGACAATCCAGACAGAAAATTACCATTTCCGGCACCAATTTCCCCCTCCTCCCCCCCCCCCCCCCCCACTCTGAATGTTAATTCCAATTGCAGGTTTTCTATGCCTTCTCATGCCACGTTTCTCGTGACATCTGGCATTGTGATACCGCAGAATGATCGGAAGATGAACAGCCCGGAATAATTCATTGACATTTTGCATCATTTGCCCATGCTGCTTGCCTGATGGTGCATACCCAATACATACTTATATTATGTACACGTAGATTGCTGACACGCATCACTTAACGTCACAAAAATGACCAACAGAAATGACACACATTCTCAAATCTATAACAACTTAACAAGCATGTTCATCCTAAAACTGAATTATATTTGTATCTGTTTCAGAGTGAAAAACCAGGCATATATTATTTTGTTTTTATTATTTTGTTTTTATTATAATATAGAGGGAAAGTGCATGTTGCCAAATTGTATGGATATTTGATCTTGACTGCGATATATTGTGCATATTTTTGTCAGTAGGGCATATTCTGGCCATCTTCCAAACCCCAGCTTCATCTCTGTCTTTGGCTTCGTTCATGCAGTTTGGCAATGGTGATGGAGCCGGAGACAGAGCCTAAGCTGGGGTTTCCAAAACGGCCCATGCCCAGTCGGGCTTGTCTATTTTTATTCAGATTTCTAACTTGTGGTAGCTTCGTTTAACCTGTTTACTGGTTGAACTTAACTGCACCTTGTAATATCAATCATTCTGGGTTCCAGACCTTTAACCTGCACATGTATGCCATCTTGGTCTTAATTGAACTCTGGAGTTAGTCAGTGTCTGTAACAGGCTTTGGCGAAGATCTACACAAAAACCATAGACATGATTTGAATATGACCGTTCTCTTCTAAATCAGAATAGTCGGGTACCTGATATAAGCTGAGTACTTTGTGAGAGGTTCGGGTATCGGACCAAGATGGTAGCATTGTTGCTTGGTACATGTATGGCCTTTTAAATAAATGTTGCTTCTTTTTTCTCTTCTCCGTCATTCATGTTCCTTCTTCTTGCTTGATGTTCCCTTTGGCAATGCACTAAATACCCTAAACCTGTCCTCTTAAACCTTGCTCCTCGTGACATCTTATAAATCTTCCTCTCTGCATCTCTCTTCATTTCAATCTGCTCATCTGTCCATCAACCCTCATCTTTCATCTGTATTTTCACCCTGTCTCATCTGTAATCTTCTCTTGCATCCTCTTCTCACCACCTTCTCTAATTGCTTTCTTTCACTGTCTTTGCCTCTTTACTTTTTCTTCTTCTCTTCATACTCATCTGGTGCACATCTTCCTCTTTATGGATCCGCATCCTTGCTACTTCACCCCCATCACTTCGTATCCCATATTTCAACCCTCTTCTCTAATTGCTTTCTTTAACCCTCCTTGTGCCTCTGCCCTCTCATCTACTCTCCATCCTCCATGCTATTCCTTCTTGGCGACTCTCTCCACATCTCCTTCTTACCTCCCCCACATCATCCCCCCTGTCCAGTCTCCTTGCAAGACATCCAGATGCGCAAAGCCTTCAAAAGCTCCACTTTATTGGACCAAGAGGTGGTGGCCAATTATACCATGCCCTCAGCCATGCGGGAAACCTACATGCGTTGTGATAAACCACCCAAGTTGAACCTTCTCACCCCCTACAGGTAACTCTCACCACAATAACCCGTTTCCCAATTTCCAAATGGGCACGGTTTCTTAACTGGGCTGGTTAGTCTCGTCGGGATTTGCAGATTTTCTGGAGCCATTCAAAGTACACAGTGGAATTCTAGTTTGTCTAAAGCTTTTTAAAATGATTGAATGGTTAATAAGATCGTTCTTGAGTGATTCATGAGAAACCTTCTTCTCCTCGCTAAATGCTTCTCCATCTGGCAATAATCATTAAATTTGTTTTAAACAAATTAATGAAAGTGTGTCACAAATTGTAAGCACACTTAATTCCAGAGATTGAAATAAACAAACAAAAAAATAGCCTAAAATTATGTTTATTTAAACAACAAAGTGTTGAAATCCTGAATCACTGTATTTTCAAAATCAAGCACATTGTAAATGTCCATTTTCTTATTGATATTGATGTCTGGCATCAGACCTATTTTTACAGAGCAGGTCACAAATGTCATTCAGCACTTGAAAAGAAAACAGTACACCCACGTACATGTACCTGCCCATAATTGCTTTCCCCCACATCATCTCCTTGTAATTAGCATACATTAGTCATACACGTTAAGTCTAAAATAAATATATTAAATAAATAAAACTGAAGCCTTAAAATTGAATATCAAAACAAATGAACCCTTGTCTTTAACGGTAACCTCTTGGGTATCTTGACTAGAAAGTTTCTAAATTCACCATTTTTTTTTTAAACAGGGCTAAGGATTGTAATGGATTGGGGCAAGTTACATGTAGGGTTAATTGGCCCACCTGTCTAAGGCTTTATCCCAAATTAAGCATCCCTAAAAAACCTGATTATACCTTAAAATAAGAATGAATCCTTAGTCTTGAAAACAAATTGGTCTGTTCTGTCCTGTCCAAGCAGGATTTCATCTGCAGACATTATCATTGATAGTAAAGTGACAAATTAAAAGAGACCTACATTGTATTTCCTTAGTTTTTCTGAATACTAGAAACCCTAAAATCCAGTTGAAGAAATATCTTGACTGATGTTATTTTTCATCCAAATACCAACTAGTTCTTGGAAGCAACAGCAGACTTATGAAAACATTTTTTTTTATTTTTTTTTAATACTTTTTAAATTGAGCAGCCATAAACACTGACAATTACTTTACAGTCTGCCCCATACATATTTGGTTGATTTAACCTTAGACAATTGCGATGTTTAGAACCCACAGATTCAATTGTCCGTAACGATGACTCACCTTCGTGAGTGATTAGCTATACTGATCTCTGTTACACTGTTGCAAAAGACGGCTAACAGTTGATGATAAAAACATATATAGACCAATGAATATTAATTGTTTGTTTGCCACTTTGTCATATTATTCATTGCGATATTTTGACCCCTTAATTAACCCTTATGTGCTCAAGGAAACTTTATTTGGTACTCAAAAAAACAACTTAAGAAAGAACCATTTATTAATTTATACATTTTGTATTGCATTTTTTTTCCAAATTCTTTTAAAAATATTTATTATTATTATTATTATTTTTTTTTTGGGGGGGGTATATTTTGACGTACCAGTATTCACATATTGACAATGTATCCAAGAGATGGTCGCAACGTTTTTCACAATTAACTCATTACATTAAGGCACAACCCCCAGTCACAGTTACTGCATTGTTAGTCTCATTTCAGTCTGAGAAAACAAAAACACACACCGTTGTTTCAATTTATTGCAATCTGTACAAACAAAGACTGTTTATCCCAAGTCGCAACGACAGATGTAAGGCAGATGTAAGTTCCTCAAGATTATAAATGAAAGATAAAGAAACAGAATTGTAAAATCCTTGGCTTTGAATGGCTCAGAAAGACTCCAGATCCAGACAAGCCCATGGGTTTGTGGTAGTTTCTCACCCCGCTGGTCTAGAGGGTTTGGTAGGTATTAATCCTGAAATTAGAAAGAAAATAAACTGTGGGAACAACCAACTTTTCAGTTGAGCTGACTCAGCTGCTGGACATGCAGCAGTTCAGGGCTAGTAGTGAGCCAGACGTGGTCATGCTGGACTTCAGTACCATGCAGGGAGGAATGAAGGAGATGTACCTACGCTGTGATCCGCCGCCTAGTCTCAATGTACTGACAGAGTATAGGTAAACAGATAGGAGAGGGGGGTGGGTGGTATGGGAGGTGGGTGTATGGGAGGTGGGTGTATGGGAGGTGGGTTAGGGGTGTCAAGCAGGGAGGAATGAAGGAGATGTACCTACGCTGTGATCCGCCGCCTAGTCTCAATGTACTGACAGAGTATAGGTAAACAGATAGGAGAGGGGGGTGGGGGGTATGGGAGGTGGGTTAGGGGTGTCATGCAGGGAGGAATGAAGGAGATGTACCTACGCTGTGATCCGTCGCCTAGTCTCAATGTACTGACAGAGTATAGGTAAACAGATAGGAGAGGGGGGCGGGGGTATGGGAGGTGGGTTAGGGGTGTCATGCAGGGAGGAATGAAGGAGATGTACCTACGCTGTGATCCGCCGCCTAGTCTCAATGTACTGACAGAGTATAGGTAAACAGATAGGAGAGGGGGGCGGGGGTATGGGAGGTGGGTTAGGGGTGTCATGCAGGGAGGAATGAAGGAGATGTACCTACGCTGTGATCCGCCGCCTAGTCTCAATGTACTGACAGAGTATAGGTAAACAGATAGGAGAGGGGGGCGGGGGTATGGGAGGTGGGTTAGGGGTGTCATGCAGGGAGGAATGAAGGAGATGTACCTACGCTGTGATCCGCCGCCTAGTCTCAATGTACTGACAGAGTATAGGTAAACAGATAGGAGAGGGGGGTGGGGGTATGGGAGGTGGGTTAGGGGTGTCATGCAGGGAGGAATGAAGGAGATGTACCTACGCTGTGATCCGCCGCCTAGTCTCAATGTACTGACAGAGTATAGGTAAACAGATAGGAGAGGGGGGCGGGGGTATGGGAGGTGGGTTAGGGGTGTCATGCAGGGAGGAATGAAGGAGATGTACCTACGCTGTGATCCGCCGCCTAGTCTCAATGTACTGACAGAGTATAGGTAAACAGATAGGAGAGGGGGGCGGGGGTATGGGAGGTGGGTTAGGGGTGTCATGCAGGGAGGAATGAAGGAGATGTACCTACGCTGTGATCCGCCGCCTAGTCTCAATGTACTGACAGAGTATAGGTAAACAGATAGGAGAGGGGGGTGGGGGTATGGGAGGTGGGTTAGGGGTGTCATGCAGGGAGGAATGAAGGAGATGTACCTACGCTGTGATCCGCCGCCTAGTCTCAATGTACTGACAGAGTATAGGTAAACAGATAGGAGAGGGGGTGGGGGTATGGGAGGTGGGTTAGGGGTGTCATGCAGGGAGGAATGAAGGAGATGTACCTACGCTGTGATCCGTCGCCTAGTCTCAATGTACTGACAGAGTATAGGTAAACAGATAGGAGAGGGGGGCGGGGGGCGGGGGGGGGGGGGGGGGGGTGTAAGAACCCATTTTATTTGTAAGAAAGACCAAGTTCGTTTTCAGAACAATTACAGTATATCTAGCGTTATCATTTCGCTGGATGCCTACAATCATTATTTACTTTTAAATAAGTAAGATATTTCTTAATAATTCGGTAGTAAAATGTGTTGATATCTGCAAATGGTGTATCTACATGTACCTTTAAGGTTTGATTATAAGGCTGGCATCACGTCGACCGTACTTTGCTTGCACTATGACGCACCACATTGTAGTCTTGGTCAAGGCGTTTGTCAATAGTGCTTCATACAGTACATATTAGCTCACAGCTAGTGGTATATTTTAACAGCCAGATAAATGCTTTAACCAAGGCTAAATCTGTGGCATCGCAAGGAATTTGCAGGTTGACCTGAGGCCGGCCATAGGTTATTGATGTATTGTCCTAACATGAGACTGTAGTAGTTAAGTGATGACAACACGGTATTTCACTGTAATGTATTCGTGATGTGAATCATGTGACTAAATCTGACACAGACAATTGGTCTATTTGTTTGGCTGACTATTTGTCTATCTATCTATCTTTTCTCAGGGAGGATGGCAAGGAAGCCTTAAAGTTCTACACGGATCCCAAGTACTTCTTCCAGCTGTGGTGTGAGGAGATGCAGAAGAACATCACTGACATCAGAGAGAAGAAAAACAAGAAGAGGGTAAGGGGATTAAATCTAGCCTTCCAAGACAACCAAAAATCTGAATTAAAAATGATTTTGTGCGACTGCACAATCCTGTAACATTAGCTTCGCATATAGCCAGTTTTATGGCGTACATTATGTTCTGGCCAAAAGTGCCCTGGGAGTTTTGTTTAATCTTAGGAAATCATTGGAAGGATTTTCCTTCGCAGGTCTTAATGTTTAAGAATTTAAGAACAGTTTTGTTGCTCAAGAAAGCCACTTAGTCAGGAATAGTTGTTTCTTATGGCAAGTTATTAACCCCGTATTTTGAATTTCAGAAACGCCTCGACCGCAAAGCAAACAAGAGCGGTAGTACTCCCAGTCAGATTAAGACACGGAAGAAGGAATGGAAGGCCATGGCAGATGGGAAGGAGTTCATGGATAAGACTTCCTCCGATACGCCGACATCCGACACCGGAGAGCAACCCAACTCAGACTGGGGCTCCACCCAAGGGTCCAATCACAACATTGACCAGTATCAGCAACAGCAACAGGTGGCACAGCCATATCAACAGCCATATCCACAGTCGCAACAGATGCCACCACAGCAGGTACCGCAGCACCTTCATCAACAGCAAGGGGTGATCTCAAGGTCCTCGTCCAGTGGCTTTGATGACACGGCTTCTATCGACAGCAGCGGGAACCGACGGGAGACCCTCCGTCCTACAAGCCGGCCCCCGCCGCCCCCTACTAATGGAACCACACCGGAGTACAAAGCTGTACCAGTGCCTGTGGTTAACGGAACGGTCCATGTTCCTAAGAGACCTGCCCCTACTGCCCCGCCACCCCAACAACAACAGCAGCAGCATAACCACATGCATCACCAGCAAACCATCATTCCCCCAGCTCCTCCACTCGATAATCGTATGCCCATCATGAACAACATCGCCAATCACGCCCCTCCAGAGCCCATGGCCCTACCCCCTCCAATCATGAACTCCAATATTCCACCACCACCCCCTCCCCCACCCCCGCCACCACTCCCCATGCAGAAAGGTATGCCTATCCCCCCTCCACCCAAGGGGCCAGCCCCAGCCCCCAATGCCAACTCACCTCCGTCTCCGCCACAAGCTAGTCCTGGAAACCCAGCATCACCCCGCAGAATGTCGGTCAAAACAGGGCCGAAAATAAATGACGGCCGAAATGATCTTCTAGATTCCATAAAAAAAGGTAAAGATGTCTATCCACAAATATTCTTATTGTTGGCCTTTCTTTTAACCAGTTCGCGCCGGGATTATTTTAACATCACCGAGCCGAGGGGCGGGATTATTTTTAACGAATCTCGATTTGAAGCGGGTTCAGGCAGATAGTGCCGGAAAGCACACCCACGCATTTCCGGCCTTGCTTGCTGCTGACAGACATTTCCGAACTATAACTTGGCGTGTTTATGCGTCATCCATTTTGAATTTGGGGAAAACTTTGCGTTTATATACGTCATCCGGCGCGAACTGGTTAAAGGCAAAACTCAAATTTGATAAAATTTCAATGTTAAAATGTTTACCATTGATGCCCTGTGTTGAATAGCCACAGTCGCATGCAAAGGTGCCAAATTTAACGTCTGTGTTCTGCCTCTAGGTATTAACCTGCGGAAGGTGGAGATTCAAGAGGAGAAAGCCCGGCACCAGACTCCGGTACCCAACTCGGTGGAGGCCATCTTAGCTCGTCGTATCGCCGTGGAGCTAAGTGACTCTGAATGGGATGATGACGACGATGATGATGATGATGAGGAATGGGAGGATTAAGATGTGACAGAGACTTGAGCCGGATTAATCCTCTCAGCCAAGTGGGTCCAATCTTATTAAAGAAGGCACACATTTAAGGCCTTAGCAAACAATTAAAAAACTCTGGAATCTGTCAAAAATCCAAAATGTTAACTCTTGTCTTTAAAAGGCTTATTCCTCCAGGAACGGCGTCCTTGACGAAGGATGTAAATTAAACCTTTGTGTAAACTAGGCATCAGTACCTTGGCTTCTTTTAAATTCTGTTGACATCCCCCCCCCCTAACCCCCCCCCCCCCCCCTATCCCACACCACACCACACCACCCCACCCCACCCCCACTCTCTCTAAAATAGCTTATTTTTTAAAATATACTCTTCAATTTTTTTGTTAAGGCAGCAGATATGACATATATAACAGACGTCAAAAAGAAGTCTGTAGTCATTTGAAGTCTATTTTTCTAGATATAAACATTTTGAACTTTTGTATCTCAAGTCTTGGGGCGGGGCATAGAAGATGCAGTCTGAATATGGATTCAAGTTGAGATGGGGGTCTTCAACACTGTCAAATCTTGGGGATATTCTCGACCATAAAAAGTAAAAGTAATCGCAAATTTCTCGAGTCCAATTGAGCAGTGAAATGCACTCTTTTGTTGCTGTCAGGCCTGTCACCTTTATGAATCTTCTCGCAATTTTTTATAATTTATCTGTCTTAGAAATTATAAGCATCATCAGCCTCCATATGAAAATGATCATTATCCAGTCAAAACAGATCTAGAATTAAAATCATAAAATGTCTGCAAACTCTTAGAAATTCAATATTTAGGATCAAAGTCACAAAAAT
Organism: Crossaster papposus; assembly: GCA_037893245.1. Taxonomy (NCBI): domain Eukaryota; kingdom Metazoa; phylum Echinodermata; class Asteroidea; order Velatida; family Solasteridae; genus Crossaster; species Crossaster papposus. Next base: position 84,762 of record JBAIAA010001055.1, on the reverse strand, counting down.
ATTCTCAAGGGAAACAATAATGGTTTGTTTGGATATTTTAATATTTATATAAAGTGTAAACAAAAAATGTGTAAGTAAATTTAAACAGATCTAGCTTTTCTAACTTACTATAAAAGTGACTGAAGTAAAACAAAAAAATGTGTAAAGTATCATTCCACATAATGGAAAAATATTGTAAAAAACATTTATCGTAGCATTGGAAAGCATGCTAGTGTTGACCGATCTTTTTTTACTATCTGTACAGCGTTGCATGGCAGATAATCGTCTAGTTTAGAAAATACATGAATTTCTTTGGAAGAAGAAAAGTTGTCTTTCATTTGTTTGTATCTGGTGAATAATGCCAGCTTTTACTTGCATTTCAAGTATTTGTAGTTTTCCCCAAACCCACAAAGGGATTAACTACAAATTGGCTGAGTTGAATTCACGTTAAGACTGTGAACCTTCCAGAGATAGGTTGACCTATCAACACACTTCGATCACAGCTTGCATATGCAAATCCACTTTGACCTCCTAGCACTAAACCCTGGGGCCAATTTCATAGAGCTGCTTAAGCACAAAATGTTGCTTAATCACAAAACAACCTTGCTTAATAAATCAGGTAAGGAGCCAAAATTCCATGTGATTGTTATGCTAAGCTAACAACAGCTAAGTACCAATCACAAACAATATACATCACATGGAGTTGTGGCTGGTAAGCTGGTTTTACTAAGCAAGAATGTTTGCTGCTTAAGCATTTATTCTGCTTAAGCAGCTCTATGAAATTGGCCCGTAAGCACAGAATCTTAATTCCTTGCTTGCTTGTAAAATTGTTAACCCTATTTTTCAGTTACAGTTAGGTGGGCGCTTTCGCTAATGGTAAGCAGAGCCATGAATTGGGCCCTGATTAGCAACAAAAAGCAAAAAATTACTTTTGCTAAGCAAAGACGAGCAGAGAACCAGTTAATATCGGGGTAAATCACATAGCAATCTAACTGGTAACCATTGTAAGCTTTTCTTCTCTGCTTATCAGATCAGTAAGCAGCTTTGCAAACTTTGACCCAATCGTAAATCACACACTTTTGTTCATGTGTTGGTTTATGCTACCATACATTTTGTATTGTATATCATTTTTCATGTGGCCATTACTTAATTTTTATATTTTTTCTAGGATTACTGAATGCTGGTTAAGTTGGTATTTTTTTCACAGTGGTAATGTTCTAACATTTTGTACAAGAAAATACGAGTTTGCATGTTTCCGACAAATTTTCTGTGAATTTTTTATTATAAAAATGTCTTATTTTGATGATTTTGTTTTGGGAGAAAGGAATTGGCTTCTGCAATGGTTCAGTTTTGTTGTTTTTAACAGAACTTTGATGTCAAAATGTATGGCCATTTCTCGTCTGTAGAAATTTTTTGATAAATAAGATAATGGCATTTAATTTAAACCATTTTTTTGTGTGTACACGCAGACAGCATTGGATGTACATTTGTACTGCCAACGATGTCTAAATTATTTAGTGATATTTTATTGATAGTGTACATGTATTATACAGACGATTAGCCTATACAAACTAGCAGGTGCAGGAATATATATATATTATTATTACTACTACAATTATTTGTTCTATACTATTAAGGAATGCTTCAGCACATTGAATACAAAAAAATTAAACAAAATGCCGCATACAAATTAGTTTGAGTTGTTTTTTAATTGATTAACAATCTAAAGCGAAGGAATTATTTTAATCATCGATTTATATTTTTGTTGGTGAATATTTTACCAATTTGTAGATGGTTTATTTCCAAACTACATGTATGATAACATTGTGTTTAATTTGTTATAAAATATTGTCCAAATACACCATTGGAGGGTTTCAACTTCTAAGTGTTTCTATTCCTTTTCTTTTCAAACATACACAACTTAATTCCCAGTTTGAAAAACAAATAAATATTTGTTTATATCTTAGAAGTTCTGCACTAAAAGGTGCTGGTGGGATAAAGTTATTTGAACCACTATTTCCTCAGAAAATGTGTGGTTTAATTGAAACTAATTTACAGTCCCACGTTTCTTTGAGGTTCTATTTGGCAAACTACAAGTAGTTTTTCCCAGCTGTAGTGCCATTGTAGGCGGTTGGGATACCAGTCAGATAATATTCTGATACCCTTTTCTGATCATAAAGAATTCCTTTAATGGTTTAGACGCTGTGTTGATTTTTGACCATGGAGGAATTCCTTAATGGTTAGGACACTGAGGTTGAAAGCCGCGGTTTTCTAATAAAACAAACCTAATTCATTTACTTTTTCCCGTAGTGATTTTGTTGTTTGACTTTGTGCTGGATCCCCGCTTCTTTCTGTTCAACTTGCTGAATAATTAGTGACGTTATAGTTTACGTGTGACGTCATTACCACTGCCGCCATTACGACATGCGTAGAATTGTTAACGCGGAAAATGATTGTGAATCTTAAAACTCCTCGTATCGTCATTCGAGGACAGTACACAGAGATTTCCAACATTGCTCGTGACGTGTTTACCCGTCATCCGTTTCGATCTTGATTAAGTGATTTGCCCGCGTTCGTTTTACGTTACAAGGGTCTGCTGATGTGAGAGGGATAATTGTGCTAGAGCGTACTTGAGTGGAGACAATAATGAATGGCCTTGTAATTGATGGGTGGTTTAAATTAAGCATGCATGCGCAGAAATGATGGCTGGTGAAAAATGTTCCTCCGCCCGACATGATGGAAGGATGTAGATACAATTATAATGCGATTCAAAGGTCTTTTCATTTTTGTTTACTCATTACCATTCGTCATTGAGGTACACTTAAGTAATGTTCGGCAGCCGTTCAAGAAAGACATCTCCGTCTAACCTTAATAAAAATGTTAAGGTCATTTCAATCATTAAAGAAATCCAATATGAAGAAAAGTGAACAGCAAAAGTCCTGAGAGATGAAACATCGATTTAATTTAGCCCAAGGTACTTTTATAAACAAATAAAAAAACGATTCACCGCGTACACTTAATAATTACAACAAAACATGTACATGTATTGCCCTTGTCTCCAAAGCCATAGTCGGAGGCTGGGTGAGATTTTTGGTATAAATATTTCTGCTCGATGTAATCGCACAGATTTTAAGCAATTGGTAGAGATGAAGACAAGCGGTGTGCGTGTTTTCTGGCTAGCATTAGTGATATCACAAAATGTTGGTAACGCACAGGGATGGCCCACGCGAACCATGTCGCCGACTGCCTTCGCCGCCGTCTGGGATCGCGTTTTGACGGGCCACGCGCTGTTGCAAATCACGCTAAACTCGACGTCTGCTCGGTGTGCGGTGCTGTGTCAGATCGAGCCGCTCTGCCGATCGTTCGGATACTTGCCCGGGGACAAACGGTGTGTGCTACACACAAAGACGAAAGAAGATTTCCCCGAAGATTTCCGAGAGCTGGCCGAGGCTGTACATTATGAGCCACAGGTATATACTTTAATAATCTCATTTTTTAAAACTGAAATGTAGTTTACATCATCACCCCAGAATATTGACCAAGTATTTATTTTAATTAAGTGCTACGATTTTGTATCTTTTTTTAAGGCTGAAACGGAATGTAGACGAATCATCCGGGAAACAATTACTCCAGACCTGGCAACAACCCTACCCATGACAACTACCGTAGACCTGGCAACAACCCCACCCCTGGCAACGACCCCACCCTTGGCAACGACCCCACCCTTGGCAACTACCCTAAGAAGCCTGCCAATGTTTTCTCCCGACTTAAAAGGTGCGTTCGTTCGACGAATTTTGTGATACGATTAGTTGAAATTTGAGTTTCAAAGTATCGTCGCAGGTTCAAGTTCATGAGTTCCGCCTTGCCGATTTCGTTGTTCACTTTGAAATTTATGCAAATTTACTTAGTGAGTTTCCCGTGTGGTTCATTTGAAATAATTTAAGTTGTTTGCGGTAGCGCCATGTTGTAAATCTCTTTGGCGAGTTTATATGATTCTGAAAAGGCAATTTCGGTCTGATTTTACCAGCCTACCACCTTCAAAGTACAATGTATACATCCTGTTGTTTCTCATAATCAAATGGGCAGTTCTTAATATATTGTCTTCATTCCTACAGTGTGCGAGACCCATGAATTGGATGCTGAAGAGGTATTTGTTTTGGAAGCCATGAGGTTCCCCCTTGACTCCTTCAGATTCGACTTCAAAGTCCAGACAGAATCCGACGCAGCTATACACCTGAGCCGTATGGGCGACGGTGACCCCATCAGCGTCTTCACAGTCGGTAAGTCTCATTTCCTTAATCTTGAGCAACAATTCAAATCTTGTTTTTAATATCTTGTGCGCATCTCGACTCTTGAAAACCATTATCTGGCGTTTAGCGGGGGGCAGAATAGGAGAAATATTTGGGGGAATTAATTCTGCCTTTGATGATACAAGGGTGAAATTTTGCGACATTACGAGTATGTTACGATAAAGATATTTGGATAGGGCCATCGCTGATTTGACCATTGAAGAAATATTCTGCCTACACATCTATATCGAAAGACAAAATATTGCTATTGTTCCATTGAAGTAGGCATGTGTAAAACATGATTGGATTGTTTTGGATTGGATTGGATTGTTCATAAAATCTCGGAAGATTAATAGTACTCGACCATTATTATGTCTTAGCAAATGGGGGCGTCCTAACCATTATGTTCGGTGTACGTGAACCCCGGGTTATTGGCGGCTTCTTTACTGCTGAAGATATAATTTAAAAAATAAAGATATTAAGTTGTTTGCGATATTTCTCAATTGTGAGTTTGTGTGGTTCTGAAATAGTAAAGTTGCTGGATTGCTTTAATTATAGTACTTGCCCTTGTCTGTACTTGGATTCTGGTTAGTTATATCTCCAATATTTTAAACCAAATATGTGGCCTACACTAAATGACCGTACTTGCAACCTTTCCCCGGTGGTATACAATGTAACATGTACTAAGACTAGACCCGTCTTTCCCTGTTCAGTTCTTGGATCTAGCTCCAACTCTCAGACCGACATTGTGGACGATTCCAACGGTATGATCGCGGCCAGCGCGTCCACTCCGGACACCGTAAGCAGCAGGCAGTTACGACAATTCTGGGTGTCCTACCAGCGCGGTAACATCACCGTGGGCCGGGCGTGGGCGGCGTTTAACGGCACGGTGCTGTTAGAGTATGACGCTGTTGACGCCCCGTCGGGGATCAACCGCGTTATGTTAGAGACGCCCAAGACGAGCACGTGGAGTGTTTTGAAAGACAGTTGCGGTGGAAGTGCTGGTGACTAGGCTATTTTTAGGAATTTTTTTATATTTTAAGGCCATTTTAAAAGGTAGGACACTTCATTTGCAGATATCGAAAACAATTACTAAATGTAAAACTTCCAACAGCGGTTATTACGATATTTACTATAAAACACAACCTCGCAAAACCACCCATTCATTATAATCAAGAAAATTACTAATGGTGTAGCCTACCTTTTAACAGGGCTTGGATTAATGTGTTAATTTAAAATATACTAACTCTGTGGTGTAATGCTAAAAAAATACAATAAACCTGTTTGGAGTTTCTCGCATTTTTGGTGTTGAATATTAATCATAATAGCTATATTAAATTAAGAATAAAGAGTTAGCGCTCTAGTAATTTAATATAGCTCTTAGATACTAATGCATTTCTGCATCATCATCATCATCATCATCATGTTACTTTATTTCCACACAACAATATTATATTATATTATGAAATATTTAAACCACTGCAGAATAAGTGTGGATGGGGGCCCCCAAAAAGCAAGCTTGTCGAGTGGGAGCCCCCACTAACAAATAAGAGCTAATTACATATACATGTAGAACAAATAACAAATAACAAACAAAAACACGACATATAATTGTAATAGCATATTAGAGAGAAACAAAAAAACCTTATAACCTGTACTTATAACATGTTGCCTGCATGAAGCATGCACTAGTCATTCCTTGTCGGATTCCATCACTTGAATTTCGAGGCTAGATGAGTCCGTATCTTAACCTTGTCATCGTTGATTGATTCATAACGATTAATCCATACACTTTTACACTTCTCCTTGGAGAGGTAAATCCTCGCTCAGTATCGACATGATTAGTATAGGCCCTGACCAATCGAAGGCCCGATTTAGCAAATTAGTGTGCTTAGCCAACACTAGCTGCAGGGTACCAGTTACTGAAAGATAGCCATGACCTTTTAGCTGGTGTCCATTTATTGCTGAGTCCTTTTTCTTGTGCTTAGCAGCAGATGCCCCATAAAATATGTTCTCTTCAATAGTTGTGACTATACTAACTGTTTCGTTTTTTCGTAGAATCCATTTTAAGAAATCTTAGGTTTTTATGAATCGTAATGAGCCCGTTTGTTACAAAATGAGATTCTAATGGCGCCTTGGTCCACGTATTGTACCAACGCAACTTTGTTTTGCTTGTGCAGCCTTATTGTTATCATGGTGGCTCTCTGTACAAGGAAGAAAATATAAAATGCGTCATTTTCTCTCGTAGCTATTTTTCCCTGCTTCCATCATTTCCCCGTTTTGTAATCGTTCTTGGGGACAAATTCAAGGTGCTATATAAGTCGATATTTGTTTCCCATGTATGGCCATTTACTTGATTGTCCTTGCCAAATTGTCCTCGTCTTGCGTACTTCAATCTTTCAAGAGGGTTGTTATCATTACATGTATTGGTGACCTTAATTAATTCCAGCCGGTTTGCGCTATAAAACAAGCGTCATTCTTTCGGGTTTCACATTTTTACTTTGCGTTCAGGAACCCTTGCTTCGAAACAATCAACTTATAGATGAGAATGGTCGCTGGTTTAGTTCTTTTTCTACTGTTCCTGGTAATCTTGCCGTTTATTGTACCCGGTGAACGATGCTCGCCGAGTCGATACACCGCGCCGGGAGATTTCACCGCGAATCACGGCCGTTTCTTGCCGAGTCACAAGGTCTCGGAGACGGCGGGCGTTTTATCGCCCACGCGCTGCTCGGTTCTGTGCTACACGGAGCCTCGATGCTTAGCGTTCAGTTATTGGCACTCGGAGAAAAACTGCGTACTCCACGGGCCTTGGGAAGACGATTTACCGACAGATCTCTCGACTAGTACCTTGGCTTCTTACTATGAGGTAATGGTCATGATTTGCGTTTACTTTGAACAATCTTATCAATGAAGGGAATATTATTTTGTTTGGTGAATTTTTGCAAAGAGTTTAGGGAAAAGCGACTGTTGAAGCTTAACTGGATCACTGGTATACATAACCTATCAACAAAGTAACTCCTTCTTCTCGCATAAGAAATGGTAGCTGACTCCTAATTGGCACTTGGGAGAGACAGCGAGGGTTAATGTAGTCTCTTAATCTTGTACAGTCGTCTTTCATACCTATTCTAAGATCTTCAGTAAATTTACTTGACCGTTACCAGACTTCTATGTATTTGACCAGGCAGGGCAAGCAAATGCAAATAGAATTCTCTTTCTTTGTTTGAAACAATTACCTCATTTTGTGTGTGTAATTTATGCAGCGCGCCGTTGTTGTGCCATCGGGTGCGGTAGATATATCAACAACAGACGCATCTCCGCCTCCTCTCGAGACAACGTCTCCCGATCTGCCAGGTAAGTTCTGAATTTGTTTTTTAATCAGAAAACAAAAACTTGTTTTCTTATGTGCCACATACTGACATTTATGTTGCTGTATGCGCAGATTATGCGCCCAAAACATTAGTTGGACAATACCAATGCATCCCTGCAGTTTGCGTTACACCTCGGTTTTATTTTAGTTAGGCCTACTATATAGCAATATTAAACAAAGTTATTGACTATTTAATTATACAACTAAGAATAAATCCGCCTAATCTTGTAATGAAATAATTACTTTTCTGCTAAAATGAAACATAAATTGAAGACCAGAAGGTGAACACCGCCCTCTTGCGAGCTTCTCACCAAAGACTTGTAGACGTTTTTCCAAAGATAACGGTATTTTGTCTTTCTTTTTTAGTGTGCTCTACATATGCACTCGATGTGGACGATCGTGAGTTTCTAGATGAGATCTTTCCTGTGGATTCCTTTACTCTTGACTTCTCGGTGAAGATAGCGGCAGGAGCAACCTTAGAGCTATGTCGTCAAGACGCCGATGAAAATAGCGACCCAGTCCGTGTCCTCGCTATCGGTAAGTTAATCATAATTTATAATCTTTAATTATTAGGATTAGGATTAGGATTACGTCAAAGCTAAAAAGAGATTGACCAAAAGTGGTTTAGATGTAGATTTTATGTTATTTTAGACCAATGTTGTGTATAGAGACCGATTCAAACACTATAAAGTTATCTATAATTGTCAAAATATGAGACAATACGAGACAGGTTTGTTCGATTCAATTCTGATGCTCATTCTCAGAAGGTATACTTTCATTAAATTTAGCATCGGTTGCACAGTGAAGTTCTAAATAAATCCCTTTTTTTCTTGCAGATATCGGCGTATCTGGAAATAACAAGAGTTTAATTCGGAGGTTTTCGAGTGGTAACATCGTAGCCAATGCATCCACTCCGGGCATTCTGAGTAGCAACGAGTACCGTCAGTTTTGGGTGTCTTACGAGTACGGTCTGGTTCGCTTCGGCCGAGCGACGGAGCGCCAAACGGCAGTGCTGGAGTTCGACGGACGCGGTATAGTGAGCTCTGATATACGCCGGGCTGCCATAACGTCAGCTTACCATACGAAATGGGACTTGCACGTGTTGGGTGATAACGCAGGTGTCTGCTTGTCTGATAAATGAAATGCAAAGTGGAGACTAAAACACAAAACAACCCAACCAACCACCCAAGAACCCAACCAAATCCAAACAACGCAACCAACTACCAAAGAACCCAACCAAATCCAAAGAACCCAACCAAATCCAAAGAACCCAACCAAATCCAAACAACGCAACCAACTACCTAAGAACCCAACCAAATCCAAACAACGTAACCAACTACCTAAGAACCCAACCAAATCCAAAGAACCCAACCAAATCCAAACAACGTAACCAACTACCTAAGAACCCAACCAAATCTAAAGAACCCAACCAAATCCAAAGAACGCAACCAACTACCTAAGAACCCAACCAAATCCAAAGAACCCAACCAAATCCAAAGAACGCAACCAACTACCTAAGAACCCAACCAAATCCAAAGAACCCAACCAAATCCAAAGAACGCAACCAACTACCTAAGAACCCAACCAAATCTAAAGAACCCAACCAAATCCAAAGAACGCAACCAACTACCTAAGAACCCAACCAAATCCAAAGAACCCAACCAAATCCAAAGAACGCAACCAACTACCTAAAAACCCAACCAACCACCCACCCGAATTGTGTAAAAATAATATCTTCATTCTACATGTAGCTAGTTTTACACCAGAGCGTGCAAGTTTTAGAAACATGACTACATGCTGTCACTTACAAGCAACAAAGATACACAAAAAATCCCCTACCTACCAGCCTTGCTTATTAACTTCACAAAAAAACGATCAATCTTGATAACTTGTACCGAAAAATTATATCTTTATTAAAATAGTTCGGCCTAATGAATCATTTTTTGTGTAAAGCGGGCATTTTTAGGACGCCATCACTCAAACATGTGAAAGTACACAACGTGATTGACCTTGTGCGAATTCCATGCAGTAATGTCTCCCCGTCTAAACTTTGGTCTTTTTCTTTCCCAGATGAAAAGATTCCCGTAGTGTATTTCCGTTTCGTCAAACACAATTTATGAATAATGACATTCAGTGGTTAATTGTGTTTCTCACATATGGAGTATAGTGTGTGTTTGACGTAGCTTTGTATTGTAGTGGTGTCGATTCTTCAAGCGAATAGTTCAAGGGGCTTGGGGCGTGTTTTCAATCCTCTAGGTATTTTTTCTCTCGGCAAACCATTTCAAAAGCAAGACCGTTCCAGTAACCTCTTTATCTTTTCTCCTTTTTTTGTAAGTGTAACAAATCCGAAGACCATGTCGTAAATTAGGCGAGGAAAAATATTTGGCTGGATTATAAACTTTCTGAGCTTGCCCAGGGCTAGGTTGGCGCAGTTACCACGGGTTGTGGGGAGAGTCTAAGCTTTTTAACAAATAAACGGGGTGGTTTTCATGATTGTGTAGTAAATGCGTTTGATTTTTTACTTGGGCCAACATAACGGAGTAAAAAAAATGTATAGGCCTAGTTTAGCAGTTTGTTTTGTTTCGAAGATTTTTGTTATAAGTAGTATAGAAAAACTGAAACTGCAATAAAATAATTAGATGGCAGCGATCGAACGCCTATAAAATATTGTAATGTCTGATGTATCTGTGTGTGCTAATGTGGCCCCGCGAGCTAGCCAATCAGAGTCGACCGACGTCATTTTTATTAGGACTAATCGCTGTTGATTGGTCAATCAATGACTGCCGCGTTTCTGTAAACACAACAAGGACATGTACCATGTGTAGCATGAATGATTGACTATGAAATACGGACTCATCATGGTAGTATTGCGCATGCGTATAAGTAGAGATAATTAGCAGAGTAAATCGGTCACATGTGAGGGAAAAGGAGTCTGATCTTCAAATGGCAAATGTAGCGCAAGATTCGATATAATGCGCCTATTTAATAGACATAATTTTGATGACAAGATTCTGTCTGGTTTTGAATTATTGATCCCTGAATCGCATTACTCGCATATCATAGATGTTATCAAATAGCGGCCATTCCATAGACAGTAATAAGAACTTCTGCACTTTGTGTTTTCCCCCCCGAATTCTAATGAGCGATTGGTATTTGAAAATGTCCTAGCTCAATGTTATATTTATCACTTTCTCTGTGAGCTAGACAAATGTATTCCCAATAAAAAACATGTACTGGATGTATTATTAAAACTCGTAACCGTGCTGGGTTTTATGAACCTAATTCAGGTCACAATCTGCCATCATAACCGATGAATGCTATTCATATATTCTATTAAGGAACGCGCATCTCACCAATGAAAGCACGATTAGAGGGATGCTTGATGATCCTATTGGTGGGAACTGACAAGTTGTTGCCCAGGGGCGTGGTTTTAGACATACCGAACCCTTTTGATTGGAGGGCAAAGTATGTACAATGTACATGCGCTGTTTATGAGCACGTACGTGCTGCCGTCTGGACTCATTGAACGTTTGTTTTATATGCCGTCGCAGAAATCACCACTCTTTGTCGTTTATAATCGATAATAATTGCTGTATATCGGTACAGATAAAAAGACCTTATCGACAGGACTCACGGGAGATTTGTGCAACCTTTGGTAGGCAGCACACGTTGTTTGACGGCTTGGAGTTTTCTGAACACGTTACTTTACGAGGTAAGTTGCCTAATCAGGCTTACATTACACCTGTAAATAGATGTATTTTTTCTTGTTAGTGGGTTGGGTTCTATGGTTAGATATTATTGTAGGTCTAGGTCACCAGTGCCCCCCCCCCCCCGGGTCAGCCATAGAATAATGTTACGATACTCATAAACATTTTGGAAGCAGAGCATGCCCCGGACACCCCCCCCCCCCCCCCCCACCGTATGCTCGAAAATAGATCCAACCATAATCCAACCATGGTCACAACTTAACTGTGGGTAATAATAAAGCTTACAATGTTATGCATGTAACGAGATCTGTCTGCCACCCCCCCCCCCCCCACCCGACGGCGTTTTAAGCCTAAAAACAAACAAATACAAGAGTATTATTTTGACGACGGATTTGAAGACGTTGTTTACCCCCTCTGCATTTCAAGAAGCTGAATACGCTGCACCGTCTGCCTGCCAAAACATTCTTGCAATAATATTGTCCTGTCCGTTGCCACCCTGCACCCTGACCCCAAGATTAGGCTAAACTTGCCGTTCCTACACGCTAAGAAATAAAGGTTCAAATCTGCTGCCTATGGTTTATTCAATAGCAGAACCCTTAAGGGTTTCAAATTAAACCTATTATTAATATTAGGGTTGAGCTCTAATGCATATTACACCCTGTACTCCAAATCCTTCTACTACGTAGGACACAATAATTATTTCCAGTTTCCACTAAAGGACGTTTTCTATCGACCGTCCAATTAATAATATACAATAGAAGTATTGATTTATCTTTCCGTAATAACAAAACAATCCACAAACAAATAAAACCTAACCCTGAACTTTCGTTCGCCGGATATTTTTTTAAATACTTACGCAATTTTTGTTGCTCACAGCGCTTCTAAAAATTCCAAAGAATATCGGACGTAACAGGAACAAAAGAGATGTCGGAAAAGACAGGACATTTCGGCTCCACCCTGGGTCCAGGCAGAAAAAGGGTTTTGTTTGATTATGATGTTTGTGTTCTCGCAGCGCCGATGTTACTGCTATAGACACGGCGCGCGCCGTACGTCGACCTCGTTAGTCGTCGAGCGAACGTTCCTACGGTGCACAGCTTCTAAACAACCCACGACCTTGGCGCTATTGTCCCGCTAACTGTCAGTCTTGTGTCATAATTATCTCAAACAAAAACACATTTCGCAATTATATTTCCAACATCTTTTTCGTGAGTCTTTCAATAGAATTACGCAACCCACTGTGACTGGACGGATTTATCGTCTCTTGAAATGATGAGAGGTTGCTAGAGTTATTTGTCTTGGCCGTGTACTTCGACATAATAATAATGCCAGCGCAATGTAGAGTTTTGGGGTTTTCGTAACAATTGACCATGGGTTAAGTGAGGACCTTGGAAGGCACGGCTGAAGGCACTGGGGTACCCCGTGAGAACTTTCTGTCAAGCTCTTTCCGGCAATCGTTACATTTATCTTTTCTTTTGCCAAATGTTCTTGTGGGTTGTTTTAACCACGAACAAGGCTGAGGGGAAACCCACCAGGTTGGTTACTTAAGTGCCTTGAAAAATATAAGAAGAACCGCTACTGACACGAGATAGTTTATAGTGACTATCACATCGTGAGGATCACTCAATGAGGATATATGCTTCCAGAATGTGCATGCTAAGCAAATTGTTGTGCTTAGGCCTACATGTTTTATGAAATTGTCACCTGGTCATACTCATTTATGACCAAACGTGGCGATCTATTTGGTCAATGCGCGCGCATGTTTGATAGACAGCACACGACAACACAATTCGGGCGATTCACAATGCAGTGCGCCACCAAGCGTTTGACTCAAATGAGCCACTTTTAAACTTTACGGTCGACTTCTTCCCTATATCATACTGTAGTGAAATATCTATTCTTCATTGTTTACGCGAGGTTTAACACAAACGAAAATGTATCCGGCAGCGTCGTTAATTAAAACCTTGTTATTTGCAGAAAAAAAATAAAACTTTAATCGTGCGCGTCCAAAAAGACGTAAAAAATGATGAGTTCATGCAAAATGAATACCGTTTTTGAAACCGATGCCGACCTTTTCCCATGATGCACTGCGGGAATAGCAGGATTTGCGCCTCCAACGGCAGCTTCTAGGTATTGTGAATCGCTCGAATTCATTCAATTGTTTCCATCGTAGCTTGGTCGATTAGTGGTTACCATGACAACCTTATTTTATTCTCATAATCAGGTTACTATGACAACTCGCATTATCCTGTGGGGCGTGCCCATGTGTCTGTCCACGGTATTCACGCGCTGCATGAACGCACGAGGCGACACCGAGATCTTTATGGAACCGTACGATAACTGCCACAGCTTCGGACCCGAACGCCGCATCACGTGGACCGAACGGATGCAATCCTCCGAACTCCTCAACGAATGGCAGACGTACGACTACACAAAGAAACTGCTAGAAAGAAACTACCCGGATGCCCAGGTTGTATTCGCTAAGGACATGGCTTTTGCGATGGATGGGAAGTACGATATGCTACCAGAGGGTTATCGACATACGTTCATGATTCGAGACCCGGTTAAGGTTTGGGTGGCCTACAACAAACGAATCAAGCAGTTGTTGAATCGTGAGGGGGGAAGTGAAGTCGAGGTGAGTGGCGACTTGGAAGCATATGTCAGCCCAACATCTGTCTTCAAGGCTAGTTTTGATCTGATGGAGTACGCGAGGACTGAGCTTCAGCAGGCGCCAGTAATCATTGACGCCGACGATTTGGTCGATCGGCCCGGGGCCACTTTGAGAGAGTTCTGCTCGGCCGTCGGCATCCCGTACAAGGAGTCAATGCTGGAATTCGCTTCCTCCAGGAACCCAGGGGCGGACCGGAGCTGGCACTGCTCTAAGTTCTTCACCTGGGGTGGGGAGAGGGGTGGGTTCTATGCGAAGGCGATGGAGAGTAAAGGGTTCGTGAGCGATAAGACAGAGTACAAGATGTCGGATTTGCCTCCTGAGGTTGTGCAGTGTGTGCGAAGAAGTCGGGGTTGGTACGAAAGGATGCACGCACTGCGGTTGAAACAAGAGTCTACTTAGGTTTGCCAGTGATGACTAGTTGCTTAGCTACAGATTTCATGACGACCAAAAGTGAAACAAACACGGGGGGAGGAGGGTGAATTTCAATCGGTACTTTTTCCTGTTGATGCCCTTTTAGCCATCAAGATTCATGAAAAGCCGCCCCACACTACCAATGTTGATTCATTAATTCGATCGTGGGAACTAATATTTCCTTTTCCAATTGTCTATCGCCCTCTATCGAACTAGCAGTGAACACAACTGTTTTGCTTGTCGTAGGCGGCGCTGGGAAGGTCTATGGGTTTAACATTATTTTTATCATCGGAAGGAAACACGGCATTCTGGGTAGCATGAATTATTCAGTAGTTTGGATATTAAGTTATGTTTATTCATCGGAATAAAACATGACGACACAGCATTGTTGTTATTTAGTTAACTAGTTACATTAAATCACTTTAAAGAACAGCTGTACATTATTCATGCCTTATTTTTATTCATGCCTTGTCTTTTCAGTACGTTCCCTCGGAAGCAATGCATTGAGTGTGTCATGTTATTCACGATTCTTCGCTATTCTGTATTGTAATTTGTATACAATTACTGATTTATATAGTCCTTTTGCTGACTTAGGTTTGAAAACGGGTATATTTGTTTTATAGCACAACCGGGTGTAGAGATTTGTTTTTGTATGATGATTATTTTATTGTAAACAAATGTAGTTTTTAATCGGCGGGAGGAAATGGACAGTTAAAGGAGCAACCTCATTGCTTGTTGTTCCATGTCTTTCATAAGTACACGTATCGAGTACATGTGTTAGTATGTAAATCAAAGTCTGACGCTGCAGTCATTCCTTTACATAACAGTAAGTTTTTAAATAACAAACGGTTTTAAAAGTTATACAGAAGCAGTCAGTTGCCATAGACGTCATTCTCAATGGAAATTGATGCAAAGAGAATTAAATGTGTACAATGTTAATTTCGGACCCTTTTTTTGTGTGCATGCTCAATTAAGTTGTCACGTGATTCAACCTCGGTCTGTGCTGGTTTTGGTAATTAGGCGGAGTCGGGTTGATAGTGACTTGAATTAAGTCTAAGTCTGCTTAAAGTCTTGTTATTTTTAGGCATGTAAATTTGATTTGTTGTATCGCTACTATTTGGCATTTGTTTAATTCATGCAAATTCATCAGAAACTTTGACTAACCCGATAAATGGCTTATAATGATCTGTCTGAGAAATTATAATTTCTACCTCCGCGACCTCGGAACTAACAATATAAAATTGTGTTTCCCAGTACCGTGATAAAAGAAGGCGGGAATGCATTTTATCCGACGGACAGGGCTGTGAAATAAGACCACCCCTTTTCTTTTACAATGGAATGCTCCGTGAAACCGACACTTCAGTGTGATAGGTTCGGATTCCCGACAAACCTCATCTGGCATTCCTGCGTGAGGTGAAGATTTTAAATATTCATCTCAATTACATTAACACCAAGTTCAATATAAAACCTCCAGTGGGCGTGTCTTATTTAGGGGATTTCATGAATTGTTTATTGGTTGAAGTTCAATATTAAACCTTTTCAGTGTGTTTGGACATGGAGCAATAAACTATATTTATTGCTCCATGGTTTGGAGAGGCAGATCGAGACTTCGCTGGCCTTGTGACAATAATAATGATAATCAACAAGTTATTATTATCCACACGTGCAGTATGTAAACAAATCTAGGTTTTTTACTGTCTCAAATGTTGAGGCAAGCGTTAAACTAGTTCATTTTATTTGCGTTGAGATCTTTGAACATCATTTTTTATTTGTTATTCTGAGTAAATTGTTCGCCCCAACTTCGCCATTCATGTGTCAAACGAACGAACAGTCCTTTAGCGTCGTAGTAATCAAGTATGCACTTATCATATTTTGCCCAAACAAACCATATGGAAGTCCCGGTAAAATTTAAGGTAGTTGTATAAGGTGCCAATTCATGAATAAAAGACGCGAAAATTCCCCTGAGAATTTCTAATTTATTATTTACCACGGCGTTAGCTCGTATGCAGCGTGACATGATACTCCTAACCCTTAAGCGTCGTAGTAATCCAATTACAGTTCCGGGAGGTTGGCGCGTTTTTGTAAAGGGCACCGCGCGAGATCTTTGATGGGACACACTCGGTTACTTGCAAGAAGCGGGTCTGTATCGTGTCTTGTCCGGTCATTACCGTTGGATTAAGACGCTTGGATCTCTTAAGGAAATATTCACCCGCGTCATAATCCTAGGTCTTCATTTGCACCTCGTATCTTTAAGAGTTTGAGGAATCTTCTTTCAAAATGGTGAGTTTCTTGTTTCTTAAATAGGTATTTTCAAAGTGGCGATGATTATTGTAGTTTCGTGTGATTTTGGGTGTCACGCTAGTACATTTTTGCCACTTTGTACAAATTACTTAAAATATCAATCAAGGCGTCTGGTGAATCTGTTTTGTCGAGTATAAACTTAAAACAATCAGATTATTTGGGGATCTTAACGTACAATTATTAACATGCTAATGACAAAAAGCCGTCAAGGAAACATTGGCTCTTTTCATAACAGATTGGATAGTAGACAGTTTGTTCGCATTTGGCTTAAGCACAAGTGATGTGAAAGAGGCTAGCATTTCTTAAGTTTTTGGCAATATATAGTGCGCCTTGGATAAGAAATACTTATCATATCTCTTGTTAACGTGTATTAAAAATATATTTAGGCAGGTGAAAACAAGGGATAACGTATATCATTTATATTTTCGTAATCTAACAAATTCTTATCGTGTTCGTCATCAACACTCTATTATTATTAACATAATACGAAATAACTATACAATAATATTATATGACCCTAAAATAGATTTTTGTATATTTTAAATTTTTATTAAATGTTATTGAATCAAAGCTATATTTGCCGAGTTTGAAGTAAACATACAAATTCTTATAACAAATAAAAGACGTTCAAAACTTAGTTAAATGTTGCTATTAAATCGCTAGAAACGTTATAGAAAATAAATGCAATGAATCGACTAACTTTTATCAATTTAATTGTCAACATGATCTTCGGTGGCGAAGAATGTAAAGACAATTAATTTATACGGCCATTTCATGTGTCTAGATTTTCTATTTAGCTCTCGCGTCACTTGCTGGTAACCTAATTGCATTTCGCATATCAAATCATAGCGATGCTGTGCAGAGAGCGCAGTATAAATACCCTCAAGAAATCGAGCGAGTCTTAAGAAAGAACAGCCGGTTATTAAGGAGAAATTAATACAGAAACCAGACGATTACCGTGCTTGTATGTTTATAGAAAATATACGTTATTTATGAAGAGAAATTTAAAGAAACTAACTAAGGAGTTGTTAATTTAGCCAGAGTAAGTTTCAAGTGCGCCGTACAGTCATTCTGTTCTCTAAATCTCGGTTTTCCTACACAGAACTCTGGTTTTATTTTCTACTACACTGCAGAAACTCATCCAATCTATTCGTGATCGGTGCTCAACTGATCGCCTTTCTCTCTACGTGAATATTTGTTCGATTATATCTCCATCGAACCAATCAATATCGCCACTGAGTGCTAGTGATGCATGTATAGTTAATAATTATGATACCATTAGACACACACTCATCCATAAATAATCTTCTCAAAGCATGCCGCACCCCACATAAACACAATACGCTATTAAACATAACAGACTAGTAATCCGTGCACTACAAATATTATTATGCTCACATCTTCCGCCATATAATCATAAACTATTACCCCTTCGCAGTGCCCCGTCCGTATACGATTACCAATGCAGAATAATTCACGGTGTAGCATCTTTAGCGCGCGTGCTTGGTTCGAGCCAAGGGGGTTGAGAAGCTCTGAAGACCCCCTGATGAGTCACGCGGCGCGCTCTCCCGTTAAATCTCATTTCCTACCGGTGAAAAGCTGGCCACCTGAAAAGAAATCAACGTTATGTTTTCAAGGGAAAAAACAATGGCAAATAAATGATTCAGTTTTTTTGTTTGGTAAACACCCAGAAAAGATTATTAAAACTGATTAAAACTGCTGCAGAGTGCTTTCTGACTGGAATTACCTGGAATATACAAATAAAATTAATTAAGAGGGCCTGATGTTTCGATCTTGAAAAAAAACTATCAAAGATTGAAACTGGAAAAACACGGGCCTATTTAAGAAAATTATTCTTGAAGTTTTACTTTGAATTCGTAAATTTTGATGATGACGTCGTTGATAACCTCCTTGTTATTCCTATAGCGTGAATGTATCTCAGTTCATGTCGGCCAGGCCGGAGTCCAGATGGGCAATGCCTGCTGGGAGCTGTACTGCCTGGAGCACGGCATCCAGCCTGATGGTATGATGCCTAGTGATAAGAAGGTGGGTTCGAGTGACGACTCCTTCAACACCTTCTTCAGCGAGACCGGTGCCGGCAAGCACGTTCCCCGTGCCGTCTTTGTCGATCTTGAACCGACCGTAGTTGGTAAGATTATTGCGGATTCTTGCATCTCTTGCGGATTATTGAATGGTTTTATCCTAAACCGATATACTCAGACATTCAAAGTCTCACATTTTCAACTTTGTCTTCCCAAGACATTATTTCTAAATTGATTTCTTTGATACTCGCAGATGAGGTCCGTAGAGGCACCTACCGTCAGCTCTTTCACCCTGAGCAGCTGATCACAGGCAAGGAGGATGCTGCCAACAACTACGCCAGGGGACACTACACCGTAGGCAAGGAACATGTTGACACTGTCCTCGACAGGATCCGGAAATTAGTGAGGAAACTGGCTTTCTGATCTTGAAACTTAGCCACCTAATCTGTGATATGTTGATTTTTATTCTCTATTTTATCTTGTTTTTATGAAAGGCTGACCAGTGCACAGGTCTCCAGGGTTTTCTCGTCTTTCACAGCTTTGGTGGAGGCACCGGTTCTGGCTTCACCTCTCTATTGATGGAGCGTCTCTCCGTCGACTACGGCAAGAAGTCCAAGCTGGAGTTCGCCGTCTACCCGGCTCCTCAAATAGCATCTGCTGTTGTGGAGCCTTACAACTCCATCCTGACCACCCACACCACCCTGGAGCACACTGATTGCGCATTCATGGTCGACAACGAGGCCATCTACGACATCTGTCGTCGTAACCTCGACATCGAGCGTCCGACCTACATCAACCTCAACCGTCTGATCGCCCAGATTGTGTCCTCAATCACTGCGTCTCTTCGCTTTGATGGCGCCCTGAATGTCGACTTGACCGAGTTTCAGACCAACTTGGTACCCTACCCAAGAATCCATTTCCCTCTGGCTACTTATGCCCCTGTTGTTTCAGCCGAGAAGGCCTACCATGAGCAGCTGACTGTTTCAGAGATCACCAATTCCTGCTTCGAGCCTAACAACCAGATGGTGAAGTGCGATCCCCGTCATGGCAAGTACATGGCCTGCTGTCTGCTCTACCGTGGTGACGTCGTCCCTAAAGATGTCAACGCTGCCATAGCAATCATCAAGACCAAGCGCTCAATCCAGTTCGTGGACTGGTGTCCAACTGGCTTCAAGGTGGGCATCAACTACCAGCCACCCACCGTCGTGCCTGGCGGTGATCTGGCCAAGGTGCAGCGTGCCGTCTGCATGCTGAGCAACACCACGGCCATCGCCGAGGCCTGGGGTCGTCTGGATCATAAGTTTGATCTCATGTATGCCAAGCGTGCCTTCGTCCACTGGTACGTGGGAGAGGGTATGGAGGAGGGTGAGTTCACTGAAGCTCGTGAGGATCTGGCCGCTTTGGAGAAGGATTACGAGGAGGTTGGAGTCGACTCGGCTGATGAGGAAGAGGAGGATGACGGGGAGGAATACTAAGATTCTTCTAAGATTCAGTCAGTCTTTATAAGACTCAGTCAGTCTTCTAAGATTCAGTCAGTCTTCTAAGATTCAGTCAGTCTTCTTCAAGTTTTCACGCAGTGATTCTTTGACTCTCGATCTTCGATCATCTCTAAAAGCTACCGGTACAATATTCAAAAGAAATAACAGTTGCCATAGAAACTGAAATAGTTAAAATACTCTGTAGTTTAAACGTCTGTGTTATGCAAAGTTCTGGTAAATATTAATATGCTTATTGGTGACTATATATTGCATTTATCAACAGTGCAGTTATTGTTTTGATAACAAGCTTTTCATCAACTCAAGACCAGACTTGTTTTTACAGGACACCGTCTTTTGGGATAAGATTCATTTTACTTAATTGAAGCCCGATCTCGGAGACAGTAGAACAAAGTGATTTGCAGGTGCCACGTGATTCTTGACCAATCGAAGCACGCCACACCCCGTCAACATTAGGTCGTCAGTTATTGTAATGCGAAGTTTGAAATTGTCAAACATTTTTCAGAAGCTTGTCGAATCAAATATTAATTGTTAAAACCAATCAAAGTATAGGTATCGACATTCTTTTTTCGAACTTATTACCGATATTATTGTCGAACGTGTAATTTGACCAGTAAGATCATGCTAACATTTCTCTTGTAAGAAAATTGAACCGACAATATCTCGATAATGTGCTGCTGAATGAGTTTATTTAATTTTTCGAAATCGATCAAAGAAAGAAGAAAAAAAGGGTAACACTTCCAAATTCTTCCAATAGCAATCAAATCACGATATTTTTAAAACAAACGAAATTTGTAAGCTCAACATATAGGTCTCTATTATGTAGGTTCACTAGTACCAGGTTAATCTGTGCGTCTTGTTTATAAATCACTATAATAAACGATTACAATATCTAGCGATGTTGATTCTTGTGATATTTGAACATTGAACAAAAATAAATTGACTAGAGTTATAAGCTGCGCATAATACATGTAGTCTCTCGTACTTTGCGCTATACGCGAGCAAACTATACGCGTTATACGCGCGCGAACTATACGCGTAAGCCGCTGTGCACACTAGTCGCGCGTACTTTGCGCTATACGCGCGCGAACTATACGCGCACGCCGCGACGCGTCCACGATGCATGATGGTAACGAATATGCCCCCTCTACCGGCCGATCTCTCTAACCAAACTACGCAGTACACCCGCCGTACCACCTACCTCGGAGGTCATTTCTCTTAGTCTTACGCATGAAGCTGAGATTTATACAGACCAGCCATTGGATTTTGTACCCCAAACCCCTATATTTGTTGAACCTTGCACTGCGTTGCGCAGCAGCATCCTATAGGTATTGGTGTGCAAATATTTGTTTGCATTCAACTGGATCTATAATTCGTACTGGGTTTATTCAAACTTTCAACTGCAGACGTAAATCCCTGAGAAAGATAAAAATGTTCATTTTGTGGTCATGGACATGGGCAACCCAGCGACCAACATGGTGAGTCTGACTGGCTTTAAAATACGACTGGCTTTTCTACTCGAACAAATGCTGTGAATATTTCTTTTTATGATTTGAAAGTGACGGCAGTTTGTCTAGACAACACCGATCAAACTTACTGACTTGTATTCATGCATTAGAATATCGCAATAATAGAACACGCCGTAGTGGATTGGTTTTAGGTTGTTGCATAACTGTGTCAAATTAGCGCAATATGATGGACTTGGACTATGACGTCACTTTCATTAACTGGTGTTTGGTGTTAATATTGGACGGATCGTATAGATTTACACCTGAGGTTATACCCTTAAGTAGAAACAGTCCTTGTGCGATCTGAATAAATACTTTTTATGTACAATTTGTTTTTACAATAATTGCTACCTTTCTCTTTTTTTTGAACGTCTTTATTATGCGAAGTCTGAGGTGGTTGCCAGAACGTCCTTCGTCAAACCAGCCCATATTGTGTTGGTTTCTTTGTTGTTTGTTGTCATCTTGTTCGCGTTCACGCTGAGTGGCCTTCGGTCAACCAATCAGCAACGTCTAAGGACGCAGAATGACGGGGAAGATGACGTCATCGTGAGGGGAGACGTTCCTCCTAACGCGCACGTCAGCCTGTCAGTCATGGACCAAACACCGCAGAATCTTCGTAAGTATAACATTTAAGAAAATAATAATATACAGTTTCTAACTTTGAATAAAAAAAGACTATTTATTGTCTGACGTTACCGTTGTTTACTGGTTATTGTCTGTGACCAACGTTTTTTGTTGTAAATCTTCCTCAGCAGGGTCTTCTGTGGATCCAACAAAGACGAGAGAAGCTTTAGACTGGAGACCAAAGCTAAGCAATGTAGATACTTTGTATTTTACATGTATAATAATATCTTTCTAGGCACTTCAGCAATCATTCAGCAATTGTTTTATCTCAGCACTGTTACACTAGCACTAACTACGGTTGCTACGTTGGTTTCCATGCAAATAGTACTTTTTGAAATGAGGCTGTTGTATATTATGACAAATATCACGTGACTCGCTCTCGGCCAATCAAGATACAGGGAATGAGATGTTATCAGCTATTGTTGTTGTTCTATCCCTCAGGTAACCAAGGTAATCTTCCTTCGAGTTCCTAAGACTGGAAGTCGGACATTGGGAAGTCTTATCGATGAACAAGTGAAGAAGAAAGGATTTGACTATCGAAACTTTCCTTCTGATGTGGTAAGTCACGTGACTGACACCAGGTGAATACATTTCAGTTATCGAGAGTACAGCTAGCCGTGTCTGAAACGTGCTTCTATAGAGCTATGGCTACGTCTATTGTCAGCATGCTCACGCGTATACTAAGAGTAAGAAGCCCTTGACGATAAAGCCATGGATGTAGCCTAACTAATATGTTGACATGAAGTACAACACGTACAAACCGATGACATTAATATTGTCCTGGTTTTTATTCTTGTACTTGTAGGAAAGTACGATCCGTCGTGACGTTATTAATCGTCATCATGGTCGGGCAGTGTTTGCATCTCACATGGTATATATGGAGTTTAAATGGTAAGAACAATAGCTTAGCACGTTAATTAGGGAAATCAACTGTACCAAGCCTATCAACAAACCGTGGAATAGCTGTTATTAGGAACTAGATTTGGAAGAAGATTTATTAAAAGAAATTGCAAACCACATTGCGAACCTAGCGATCTCATCTCTTCCTACAATGGGTCCCGTTTAAGCCTACCCAGTAATCCTCGGAATATTTTCCATTGATTTAAGGTCGCTACTAGCCTACCTATGACAATTTCTAGGTAAAAACAGCAGAAACTTCGCGTTTATTGAGGCCGTAATTACCAACGTCACATTTGCCTTAAAAATAAAAGTTAATATATATATATATTTTCAATGAAATCGTAACAAATATATATTTAGTCAGTAACTACATATTCACGTCGGTTTGCTTCCTAAAATGGCGTCGTTACCAATTTCGTTAATCCAGGAAGGAACCTCCCATCTACATCAGCTTGGTTCGGGATCCCATTGCGAGAATCACTTCCAACTTCTACTTCAGTTTACATGGGGACATGGGGAACCAGACGGCGAGTTACACGCAGAGAAAACGAGAAGAGATGATCAGAGACACGGGCAACACAACAATCCCGGTAAATCAAAAATATCAATTTATTAAAGAGTATTTGAATGGAAATAGCCTCAATTTGCTGCCTCTGGTGATAATGATTTTGATTTTAAATACGTTTCAACTAGAAAATGATTACGTATGACGTAACCATAAACGTTTGTTCTTCTTTTTCCTAATTTGATATATCGTTCAATTTTTGTAAATTAAAATGAAAAATAATATTTTAAGAAACTGTTTGTATCTACCTTTTAGTAAAAAGAAAACTACTCGCTTTACACGTTGAAGCTTCTATAATACGATGGTCCCGGAAATTTGGTTTCTCGTAGAATCTCGTACATTCTCGAGGTCAACTTACATGCTCTATTTTCTGACGTTTTCAAATCATCCTTATGCATCATTTTATTTTATGCATTTTTCTTTTTCTGGTAGACCCTGAGCGAATGTGTTCTTCGCGACATAAGATTTTGTCAGGAGTACCATCGTCTGTTTTCCATTCTCATGTGTTTCTGTGGAGAGGACCCACGATGCAGGTATATGCAGATAGTTTAACGAAGAGTCACAATGTCTTAAAGGATCTTGTAGGATCAACTATCTTACTGATTTATTTCAACAAACTTATTTACAGGGCTGCATTTTCATTAGATTTATTGGTTTTTTCTTTCAGACAAGCAAGCGACTGGACTTACGCTCAAGCGGTCAAACACATTGACCGATCCCTGGCTGTAGGACTGTCCGAGGAATTTGAAGATTATCTGCGTGTTCTTGAGCGTCTCCTTCCCGATCTATTCCAAGGAATCGTTGGATCTTATCATCAACCACAATCCAGTGCAGGTGAGTCAAGTCAGCTTTGGACGAGGTGGAATTACTACCCCCCCCCCCCCTCCCCCCCCCCACCCTATTATTTCGTCCCTAATTTTATTTTCTGCTAAATCTTTCGTTTCATTTTCTATTTATCAAAGCCCAGAGAGCCAGCGCATCTAAGACTAAGTTTAAGGAGCAGTTATCGCCAGAAGCTGAGCGTAAACTCCGCCGTACTCTAGATCTAGAGTACCGTATCTACAACTACGCACGAGACCGCTTCCATCGAATCAAGAAAGTACTCGCTATCGTCTGAGACGAAATGATGGCCTTGGAGTTTACTGTGTCCCTTGACATATTAAAAGCCTATCCACTTGCCGTCCAATCGCACAATCGTGTTACGTGTTGTACACGCGCTCAGTGCTTAATCACTATTTATGCTTCAATAGGGATACAGAAATACATGCACGTCATAATACATGTACTTCAAATATAGGCCGTTTCCAAACCCCAGCTTCGTCTCTGTCAGTGGCTTCATTCATGCAGTTCGGCGATGGTGATGGAGCCAGAGACGGAGCCTAATCTGGGTTTGGGAAACGGCATTAGTATTCAGCCCTCGTATTTACAGCATGCGCGTCATTTTTGTATATATATACATTTTATATTTATATTTGGGTTTTATAAATGGAATATTTATATTAGTTCTAAATACTTGTAAGTATAAAGAGCGTGCTGACCTTGAGATAGGCACTCTTAAGGTTCGTCCCGGAGGTCCCTGGTTCGATTCCCGTAAAAGTTCAAATACGGCCTTAGTTTCTTTTTAATTTTTATCAAATATTTATATATCATTGCGCATTTTTAGAACTTTGGTTAAATTGGACTGAATGTTTATATTAGCTCCGAACTCTTCTGTTTTCGGAAAAGCGTGTTTGCCTATTGGTGAGCACTTTTGACGCTCATGAAGAGATCCGTGGTTCAAATACGTCTTTCAACTTGTACTTATTTTAATTTTGTTGGATTAATTAAACATATATATATATATTTGTTCCAAACACTTATATAACTTATATAAGTATATAATCCATTACAATAATACATTTTTCAGAAAACTTAATTTTGTTTCTAAATTTTGATAAAAATGCAAGGCTGAGTCTTTACCATTAAAATTAAAATTAGCCAAAATTTTATTTGTTCCAAAAATGTCTCAAATCACCCCAAAATTAATTTGTAAGGGGTAAGCCTTGTATTTTTATTAAAATTAGACCAAAATATGATTTTGTTCCAAAAATGTCTCAAATCACCCCACAATTAATTTGTAAGGGGTAAGCCTTGTATTTTTATTAAAATTAGACCAAAATATGATTTTGTTCCTAAAATGTCTCAAATCACCCCACAATTAATTTGTAAGGGGTAAGCCTTGCATTTTTATTGAAATTAGCCAAAATATGATTTGTTCCAAAAATGTCTCAAATCACCCCAAAATTAAGTTGTAAGGGGTTAGCCTTGCATTTTTATTAAAATTAGCCAAAATATGATTTGTTCCAAAAATGTCTCAAATCAACCAAAAATTAAGTTGTAAGGGGTAAGCCTTGTATTTTTATTAAAATTAGCCAAAATATGATTTGTTCAAAAAATGTCTCAAAACACCCCAGAATTAATTTGTAAGGGGTAAGCCTTGTATTTTTATTAATTTTAGCCAAAATATGATTTGTACCCAAAATGTCTCAAATCACCCCAAAATTAATTTATAAAGGGTAAGCCTTGTATTTTTATTAAAATTAGCTAAAATATGATTTGTTCCAAAAATGTCTCAAATCAACCAAAAAATGAGGCCAAAATATGATTTTGTTCCAAAAATGTCTCAAATCACCCCAAAATTAAGTTGTAAGGGGTTAGCCTTGCATTTTTATTAAAATGAGGCCAAAATATGATTTGTTCCAAAAATGTCTCAAATCACCCCAAAATTAATTTGTAAGGGGTAAGCCTTGTATTTTTATTAAAATTAGACCAAAATATGATTTTGTTCAAAAAATGTCTCAAATCACCCCACAATTAATTTGTAAGGGGTAAGCCTTGTATTTTTATTAAAATTAGCTAAAATATGATTTGTTCCAAAAATGTCTCAAATCAACCAAAAATTAAGTTGTAAGCGGTTAGCCTTGTATTTTTATTAAAATTAGCCAAAATATGATTTGTTCCAAAAATGTCTCAAATCGCCCCAAAATTTATTTGTAAGGGGTAGCCTTGTATTTTTATTGAAATTAGCCAAAATATGATTTGTTCCAAAAATGTCTCAAATCACCCCAAAATTAATTTGTAAGGGGTAAGCCTTGTATTTTTATTAAAATTAGACCAAAATATGATTTTGTTCAAAAAATGTCTCAAATCACCCCACAATTAATTTGTAAGGGGTAAGCCTTGTATTTTTATTAAAATTAGCTAAAATATGATTTGTTCCAAAAATGTCTCAAATCAACCAAAAATTAAGTTGTAAGCGGTTAGCCTTGCATTTTTATTAAGATGAGGCCAAAATATGATTTGTTCCAAAAATGTCTCAAATCATCCCAAAATTAAGTTGTAAGGGGTAAGCCTTGTATTTTTATTAAAATTAGCCAAAATATGATTTGTTTTAAAATGTCTCAAATCACCTCAAAATTAATTTGTAAGGGGTAAGCCTTGTATTTTTTATTAAAATGAGGCCAAAATATGATTTGTTCCAAAAATGTCTCAAATCACCCCAAAATTAAGTTGTAAGGGGTTAGCCTTGCATTTTTATTGAAATTAGCCAAAATATGATTTGTTCCAAAAATGTCTCAAATCACCCCAAAATTAATTTGTAAGGGGTAAGCCTTGTATTTTTATTAAAATTAGCCAAAATATGATTTGTTCCAAAAATGTCTCAAATCACCCCAAAATTAATTTGTAAGGGGTAAGCCTTGTATTTTTATTGAAATTAGCCAAAATATGATTTGTTCCAAAAATGTCTCAAATCACCCCAAAATTAATTTGTAAGGGGTAAGCCTTGTATTTTTATTAAAATTAGACCAAAATATGATTTTGTTCAAAAAATGTCTCAAATCACCCCACAATTAATTTGTAAGGGGTAAGCCTTGTATTTTTATTAAAATTAGCTAAAATATGATTTGTTCCAAAAATGTCTCAAATCAACCAAAAATTAAGTTGTAAGCGGTTAGCCTTGCATTTTTATTAAGATGAGGCCAAAATATGATTTGTTCCAAAAATGTCTCAAATCATCCCAAAATTAAGTTGTAAGGGGTTAGCCTTGCATTTTTATTAAAATGAGGCCAAAATATGATTTGTTCCAAAAATGTCTCAAATCACCCCAAAATTAAGTTGTAAGGGGTAAGCCTTGTATTTTTATTAAAATTAGCCAAAATATGATTTGTTCCAAAAATGTCTCAAATCACCCCAAAATTAATTTGTAAGGGGTAAGCCTTGTATTTTTATTAAAATTAGACCAAAATATGATTTTGTTCAAAAAATGTCTCAAATCACCCCACAATTAATTTGTAAGGGGTAAGCCTTGTATTTTTATTAAAATTAGCTAAAATATGATTTGTTCCAAAAATGTCTCAAATCAACCAAAAATTAAGTTGTAAGCGGTTAGCCTTGCATTTTTATTAAGATGAGGCCAAAATATGATTTGTTCCAAAAATGTCTCAAATCATCCCAAAATTAAGTTGTAAGGGGTAAGCCTTGTATTTTTATTAAAATTAGCCAAAATATGATTTGTTTTAAAATGTCTCAAATCACCTCAAAATTAATTTGTAAGGGGTAAGCCTTGTATTTTTTATTAAAATGAGGCCAAAATATGATTTGTTCCAAAAATGTCTCAAATCACCCCAAAATTAAGTTGTAAGGGGTTAGCCTTGCATTTTTATTAAAATTAGCCAAAATATGATTTGTTCCAAAAATGTCTCAAATCACCCCAAAATTAATTTGTAAGGGGTAAGCCTTGCATTTTTATTAAAATGAGGCCAAAATATGATTTGTTCCAAAAATGTCTCAAATCACCCCAAAATTAAGTTGTAAGGGGTTAGCCTTGCATTTTTATTAAAATTAGCCAAAATATGATTTGTTCCAAAAATGTCTCAAATCACCCCAAAATTAATTTGTAAGGGGTAAGCCTTGTATTTTTATTAAAATTAGCCAAAATATAATTTGTTCCAAAAATGTCTCAAATCACCCCAAAATTAATTTGTAAGGGGTAAGCCTTGTATTTTTATTGAAATTAGCCAAAATATGATTTGTTCCAAAAATGTCTCAAATCACCCCAAAATTAATTTGTAAGGGGTAAGCCTTGCATTTTTATTGAAATTAGCCAAAATATGATTTGTTCCAAAAATGTCTCAAATCACCCCAAAATTAAGTTGTAAGGGGTTAGCCTTGCATTTTTATTAAAATGAGGCCAAAATATGATTTGTTCCAAAAATGTCTCAAATCACCCCAAAATTAAGTTGTAAGGGGTTAGCCTTGCATTTTTATTAAAATTAGCCAAAATATGATTTGTTCCAAAAATGTCTCAAATCACCCCAAAATTAATTTGTAAGGGGTAAGCCTTGTATTTTTATTAAAATTAGCCAAAATATAATTTGTTCCAAAAATGTCTCAAATCACCCCAAAATTAATTTGTAAGGGGTAAGCCTTGTATTTTTATTGAAATTAGCCAAAATATGATTTGTTCCAAAAATGTCTCAAATCACCCCAAAATTAATTTGTAAGGGGTAAGCCTTGCATTTTTATTGAAATTAGCCAAAATATGATTTGTTCCAAAAATGTCTCAAATCACCCCAAAATTAAGTTGTAAGGGGTAAGCCTTGCATTTTTATTGAAATTAGCTAAAATATGATTTGTTCCAAAAATGTCTCAAATCACCCCAAAATTAAGTTGTAAGGGGTAAGCCTTGTATTTTTATTAAAATTAGCCAAAATATGATTTGTTCCAAAAATGTCTCAAATCACCCCAGAATTAATTTGTAAGGGGTAAGCCTTGTATTTTTATTAATTTTAGCCAAAATATGATTTGTTCAAAAAATGTCTCAAATCACCCCAAAATTAATTTGTAAGGGGTAAGCCTTGCATTTTTATTAAAATTAGCCAAAATATGATTTGTACCCAAAATGTCTCAAATCACCCCAAAATTAATTTGTAAGGGGTAAGCCTTGTATTTTTATTAAAATTAGACCAAAATATGATTTTGTTCAAAAAATGTCTCAAATCACCCCAAAATTAATTTGTAAGGGGTAAGCCTTGTATTTTTATTAAAATTAGCTAAAATATGATTTGTTCCAAAAATGTCTCAAATCAACCAAAAATTAAGTTGTAAGGGGTTAGCCTTGCATTTTTATTAAAATGAGGCCAAAATATGATTTGTTCCAAAAATGTCTCAAATCACCCCAAAATTAAGTTGTAAGGGGTTAGCCTTGTATTTTTATTAAAATTAGCCAAAATATGATTTGTTCCAAAAATGTCTCAAATCGCCCCAAAATTAATTTGTAAGGGGTAAGCCTTGTATTTTTATTGAAATTAGCCAAAATATGATTTGTTCCAAAAATGTCTCAAATCACCCCAAAATTAATTTGTAAGGGGTAAGCCTTGTATTTTTATTAAAATTAGACCAAAATATGATTTTGTTCAAAAAATGTCTCAAATCACCCCACAATTAATTTGTAAGGGGTAAGCCTTGTATTTTTATTAAAATTAGCTAAAATATGATTTGTTCCAAAAATGTCTCAAATCAACCAAAAATTAAGTTGTAAGCGGTTAGCCTTGCATTTTTATTAAGATGAGGCCAAAATATGATTTGTTCCAAAAATGTCTCAAATCACCCCAAAATTAAGTTGTAAGGGGTAAGCCTTGTATTTTTTATTAAAATGAGGCCAAAATATGATTTGTTCCAAAAATGTCTCAAATCACCCCAAAATTAAGTTGTAAGGGGTTAGCCTTGCATTTTTATTAAAATGAGGCCAAAATATGATTTGTTCCAAAAATGTCTCAAATCACCCCAAAATTAAGTTGTAAGGGGTTAGCCTTGCATTTTTATTGAAATTAGCCAAAATATGATTTGTTCCAAAAATGTCTCAAATCACCCCAAAATTAATTTGTAAGGGGTAAGCCTTGTATTTTTATTAAAATTAGCCAAAATATGATTTGTTCCAAAAATGTCTCAAATCACCCCAAAATTAATTTGTAAGGGGTAAGCCTTGTATTTTTATTGAAATTAGCCAAAATATGATTTGTTCCAAAAATGTCTCAAATCACCCCAAAATTAATTTGTAAGGGGTAAGCCTTGTATTTTTATTAAAATTAGCTAAAATATGATTTGTTCCAAAAATGTCTCAAATCACCCCAAAATTAATTTGTAAGGGGTTAGCCTTGCATTTTTATTAAAATGAGGACAAAATATGATTTGTTCCAAAAATGTCTCAAATCACCCCAAAATTAAGTTGTAAGGGGTAAGCCTTGCATTTTTATTGAAATTAGCAAAAATATGATTTGTTCCAAAAATGTCTCAAATCACCCCAAAATTTATTTGTAAGGGGTAAGCCTTGCATTTTTATTAAAATTAGACCAAAATATAATTTTGTTCAAAAAATGTCTCAAATCACCCCACAATTAATTTGTAAGGGGTAAGCCTTGTATTTTTATTAAAATTAGCTAAAATATGATTTGTTCCAAAAATGTCTCAAATCACCCCAAAATTAAGTTGTAAGGGGTTAGCCTTGCATTTGTATTTAAATTAGAACAAAATATGATTTGTTCCAAAATGTCACAAATCACCTCAAAATTTATTTGTAAGGGGTTAGCCTTGCATTTTTATTAAAATGAGGCCAAAATATGATTTGTTCCAAAAATGTCTCAAATCACCCCAAAATTAAGTTGTAAGGGGTTAGCCTTGCATTTTTATTGAAATTAGCCAAAATATGATTTGTTCCAAAAATGTCTCAAATCACCGCAAATTTTTATTAAAAGTTTATTAAAAAAAACAAGGAACAAACTTAAAGAACAGAGAACTAAACGCATGATTTACCGAAAAAATAAATTCAATTATTTATTACAGATTTTCAATTTACAGAATAATAATTGGATTATTGTCCACATAAATTAAAATGTGTACAATACTCGTTTGCATACAATATACAATCCATAGCTCAATCCAACGTCAATCTTGGACAATTCCACCTTGAGAACTGGTGTTTTTTTTTTTTTTGTTTTTTTTTTTTGTGTTTTTTTTTTGGGGGGGAGAGAGTCCCATGATCTCGTATTTTGCTGGATATAAAAAGTGCTGCCTCCTTGTATTACATAACAAAAACCTACGTACATAGTCTTGTGACAGTAAGTTTTACATTTTCCCAGAAGTCACATTTCAGCAATTTGTAATAAAAATTAAACCCCTTTCTTTTTATATTTTGGCTAGAAATATGAAATTGCTTGAAAATTGCACAGAAGATGCCTGAAGGGCCTTAAAACACATTTCTCAAAGTTATCTTGATGGAAGTGACATTCAAAGGAAATTAGATGTGCACACAATTGATCAACTTATGTTAACAAAATTATGTACATTTGTCACCATAAATTAGTTTTATTTGCCTAAATTTCCAATAAAATAAACCAAATTAAATCAAAATCAATTGATTCCCATAAAAAAAATGAAAATGTACATTTGTCACCATAAATTAGTTTTATTTGCCTAAATTTCCAATAAAATAAACCAAATTAAAACAAAATCAATTGATTCCCATAAAAAAAAATGAAAATGTATTTTGATACACACGTACAATATATATATTAATGAAAATATGCGTTTTCTTTGTTTAAAAGTAGTATTAATGTAAACAAAAATAATAAAGAGTGTTACACTGTGTGACAAGAGAATGCAAACATTTTCTTTAAAAGAAATGTTTAGTTAAACATAATTTAAGCATTCTTTCAAAAACGTTTGTTGGGGTGAATTTCACTATTATAGTGCTACAATCGGATTTGTCTCAATAGTTACGTCAACAATACTTTTGTGACGTCACTGTGTTGTCAGGGGGAGAAACAACCATTAATAGAATAGCTGACATAGCAAAGATGACACCAACCATTCCTGGTGCGTTGGGTCCGAGCTCCAACATTGCCCCGCTAAGTACCGGTGAAAATGACCGCGCTACCGAGGTTACTGATTGGCTGATGCCTAAAAAAGTTCCGGTGTTCCGGACATGGCTGCGACGGACACTAAGGTCGGTCACACAAACTCGAGAGATCGGGTTCGTGATCGAGAGCGTGGTGAGAAAAAACACGACCACGGACAAGTTAGGGGCAAATGTCAATCCGAATAAGGTCACGATGAGTAGGTACGTTGCGTGGAACAGCAATCTGGCAACGTTGTCGTAAGACGCCACAATCTTCCCAACGATGATTCCGAAGAAAACGGAGATGAAAGCGCCGTAGCTGATCAACCAACCGTTGATGCGTGGTGAGGTGTGAAACTTCTCCTCCATAATCAAAGGAAAGTTGTTACGAAACATCATGACAGAGATCGCTAGAAGAAACCGCAGTATAAGCAGGTCGCTGTTTGATTGGATGATAGTCTTAAAGGCTTGGATGAAATGTCTTCCAGTTTGAAGACTGTAGTCATCTTGCATTAATGATGCAACTGATGTAGTTATTGGTATGTGTGTCTGGCCGATGGGATGAACAACTAGATATACAAACACTGCAATGACAAACAAAAATAAATCTTCTTTATAAAACTCTACAAAATTATACTTTTACTTCCAATGGAATTTTAGCATTCATGAGTTTTGTGAGTAGTAGCGGCAGGTACATGCGTTGTAGTAAAGTCAATCGCAAGTCAATCGCAGGTCAATCGCAGGTAAATTGCAAGTCAATTGCAGGTCAATTGCAAGTCAATTCCAGGTCAATCGCAGGTCAATTGCAGGTCAATCACAGGTCAATCGCAAGTCAATCGCAGGTCAATCGCAGGTCAATCGCAGGTCAATCGCAGGTCAATCGCAGGTCAATCGCAGGTCAATCGCAGGTCAATCGCAGGTCAATCACAGGTCAATCGCAGGTCAATCGCAGGTCAATCGCAAGTCAATCGCAGGTCAATCGCAGGTCAATCGCAGGTCAATCGCAGGTCAATCGCAGGTCAATCGCAGGTCAATCGCAGGTCAATCGCAGGTCAATCGCAGGTCAATCGCAGGTCAATTGCAGGTCAATCGCAGGTCAATCGCAGGTCAATCGCAGGTCAATCGCAGGTCAATCGCAGGTCAATCGCAGGTCAATCGCAGGTCAATCGCAGGTCAATCGCAGGTCAATCGCAGGTCAATCGCAGGTCAATCGCAAATCAATCGCAAGTCAATCGCAAGTCAACCGCAAGTCAATCGCAAGTCAATCGCAATGCGACAGATTACGACGACTTGCAACAGCTTGTGACAACTTGTGACAGCTTATGATGACCTGCAGCAGCTTGCAATAACTTGCGATTGACTGGGCTTTAACACTGGTTAACTAAAGACATCGTCACAGTAACAAACAAATAACTCAATTTCTTCAATACTCACCAAGATTAGCAAAGAAGCAGGCAGCAGTGCAAGTAGCGACGCGATAAAATCCACCCTCGTACTCCGACAGGTAACCACCACACAGGGGACCAATGATAAAACCAATATTAGAAGCGGCATTAAAACGACCGAAGACATGAGGGCGCTCTCTCGGGGGTGTCACCTCTGCAAGAAGGGCTTTCACTGTAGCCATGCCGTGCTTAAAAATACCTAGCGGAAAATATGGTAACAAAAGTCAAACATTGGAATTTGATTTCTGTTGCTAAATACACAGACATTTTTAAGAGAAATGTAAATACGGATTTGTATTTTATTTTGACGCCTTACCAAGTGGAACTCTTGATAACAGCAGAACAGCAAATGACGTAGCAAACACATTCAAGGTGTAACTCAATGCTGAAACCAGCAGGCACATTAACAGGATCCGTCTTCTACCAAGGATGTCTCCAAGACGACCCTAAGAACAAGGTGGAAGGAAGACGTTAGTCAAGAAGAACTCAAGAAGAACTCAAGAAGAACTCAATGCTGAAACCAGCAGGCACATTAACAGGATCCGTCTTCTACCAAGGATGTCTCCAAGACGACCCTAAGAACAAGGTGGAAGGAAGAAGTTAGTCAAGAAGAACTCAAGAAGAACTAAAGAAGAACTCAATGCTGAAACCAACAGGCACACTAACAGGATCTGTCTTCTACCAAGGATGTCTCCAAGACGACCCTAAGAACAAGGTGAAAGGAAGAAGTTAGTCAAGAAGAACTCAAGAAGAACTCAAGAAGAACTCAATGCTAAAACCAGCAGGCACACTAACAGGATCTGTCTTCTACCAAGGATGTCTCCAAGACGACCCTAAGAACAAGGTGGAAGGAAGAAGTTAGTCAAGAAGAACTCAAGAAGAACTCAAGAAGAACTCAAGAAGAACTCAAGAAGAACTCAAGAAGATCTCAATGCTGAAACCAGCAGGCACACTAACATGATCTAAAAGATGTCTCGCAGGATCTAAAAGATGTCTCCAAGACGACCCTAAGAACAAGGTGGAAGGAAGAAGTTAGTCAAGAAGAACTCAAGAAGAACTCAAGAAGAACTCAAGAAGAACTCAAGAAGAACTCAAGAAGAACTCAAGAAGAACTCAAGAAGAACTCAAGAAGAACTCAATGCTGAAACCAGCAGGCACACTAACATGATCTAAAAGATGTCTCACAGGATCTAAAAGATGTCTCCAAGACGACCCTAAGAACAAGGTGGAAGGAAGAAGTTAGTCATTCTGGAAGAAAAAATGATACCGAGATAAAATTACTGGACCAAATCGGGATTTATTAGTATCATTTTCTTCTAGAAGGATTATCCATTCATTGGTAGGGGGGGGGGGGGGACCCTGTATAGGAAAATCAACCGTGTCACAAGAAAACAAACATTGTCAACAGTCTATAAGCAGTTGAAGTTATTTAGAAACTCACCACACATGGTCCAGAGACAAGTTGAAGAACACCATACACTGATCCTGTAAGGAAAGACAGATTCAGTTTTAATTTTCTGCTAAATAAAAAACTAATTATGGAATCAGAGTGGCGTAGTAAAGCTACAGGTTGTGGGTTCGAGTCCGGCCTGGGACTAAGGTGCGTGTACCCTTGGGCAAGGCACTTTGTCACTCATTGCTTCTTTTCACCCAGGAGTAAATGGGTACCAGCGAGGTAAAGAATAGACAAGATGATGTTAGATTTAATCAATGTATGTTTAGATTTAGTACTAACTGACCGACAGCACCGATCCAGACAGGGGAGGCACCTAGGTCTCTGGCATGATGAGAGAGGAGAGGCAGAAGCATAGACACACCGAATAAATCCTGGCGGGTAAAAGAGAAGGCAAGACGATAAGTTAGATTCCATTAATGTATGGATGGTAACACTATGTGTAAGGCGAGATTTTAACACACTATTCTTGTAAGATTTAGTTTTTACAACAGGGAGGAAGTGATAACAGTTTTCTTAACTTTCTTCAGTATTTTTATTTTTGTTTGGGGGGGGGGGGGTTTGTAACGTTATAAAGCAACCTTAAAATAAGCAGTTTGTGTTTCTCACCACAAAAATATGGGGGTGATCCAACAGCCAATCTCCCTGGTCAAAACGTGCGAGGGGAGTTTCAGCCTATTCCCCCCGAGTTTACGCCCTTGGCTCCCAGAGTTTCATAAATACTTATACATTGCAGCAGACATGAATTCACACAGGATTTGCTAATGTAATCCCAGTATTTATACTTTATTTCATTGATATCAAATTCTTACTGATAATATTCATAAACTTACTTGAATTCTTTGCAGTCACACTGTGATCTTACAATCATACTATAATCTGAACACAGTTTACTTTAAAATCAACTTGAACAGAATAACAACTAATTTAGTCATTTGTCAAAAACAAATAACTTTTCCTTTTTTGTTTGCATTAATATTGTTCAATATGTCTTCATTGTTCAATGTACATGTATATGTTTAAAAAAATCAACATAAAATCCTAAATTTAGAGAATTAAAATGTACAAATAGATGTCAATCAGATATTAATCAGATTCCAACAGTTTGTGTGGATGAATTTGCCTTATTGTTGGATTTTGCAAGTGTGAAAGTTCCCAGAAGGTTCCTAGTAAATCACTAATAGGGTTAGGGTTAAACCGTTAATGCAATACAAAAGTTAACTGTAATATTTGTTTGAGGTTTAGAAATTCTTAAAATGTTCTTTAAGTTCTTCAATTTTGGCACAGTGGAATGTATTCTCCTCCTTAACCAGTTCGCGCCGGGATTTTTTTAACATCGCCGAGCCCACGGGCGGGGATATTTTTAACGAAACTCGATCCGAAGCGGGTTTAGGCACAACCGCGCATTTCCGGCCTTGCTCGCTGCTGACATACATTTCCGAACTTGAACTTGGCGTGTTTATGCGTCATCCGTTTTGAATTTGGGAAAATTTTTCCGTTTATATACGTCATCCGGCGCGAACTGGTTAAGGTTCACATTCTAATGTGCCATCTTTAAGTCAGTCATTCTTTCTTTCGTTAGTCGTAGCCATACCCCTCTCTGGAGAAACGATAAGGATTAGTAGAGTACCAGCCATGGCAAGTACCACCCCACTCAGCCCTGGGGCATAGGGACCAAACTCAAGCATGAATCCGCTAGCGAAAGGTGAAAATGACCGGGCACACGACAACACCGATTGGCTGATTCCTAACATAGCTCCTGTGTTATCCACACTGCTACGTCGGACGCTGAGATCCGTCATGCAGACCTTTAAGATGGCGTTCTCCATCGACATTAACCCCAGAAACACCACGATGATAAAAAGTGTTGGTGCAAACGTCAGCCCGTACAGTGTGAAGCACAGCAAGACACACGTATGTAGTAACAGCTTAGAGATACTGCTGTAAAACGACACCACCTTCCCAACGAGCATGCCGGAAACCACACCCACCAGAGCAGAGAAGCTCATAAGCTGACCCGTCATGCTTGGACCCGCTTGAAACCGATCCTCCAAAACTAACACAAAATTAACACGATACATCATAATCGCCGAGCTTATCAAGAGCTGAAGTAGCAAGAGGTCACCGCAGGAACGAACAATTGACTTGAAGGATTGCAAGAAGTTGGTCTGGATACCGTACTCCTCCTGTGTAAAGGCAGCCACTGATTTAGTCTTCTCCAAAAGATCATACTTCTTGGGATGGATAAGAAAATAGGCAAACACTGCAAGGGAAAGTGGGAGAAAGGAGAAGAATGCTTTAAAGATACTACCACTGGAGTACCAAGATAAATGACAACCCTTACATTTGTTAGCACTTCATTATACAATTTGTTTAATATACTTTATTTTCCTGTGTAATTTCAACTTGGGTTTTGTTCAAATTTCTAATAAGCTGACAAAACAATTACCTCTGGGGCACGTTTTGGAAATACTCACAAAAATTAAGAGCAAATACCGCTGCTGTGCACGCAGCTACACGGTAGAATCCACCTTCGTACTCCGACAGGTAACCACCGCGCAGGGGACCAATGATAAAACCAAGACTAGATGCGGCATTGAAACGACCAAACACATGAGGGCGCTGTTCCTTTGGGGTGATCTCCGCTAGGTAGGCTTTGACTGTTGCTATGCCGTGCTTGAAGATACCTAGGGCCAAAAAAGAACATGTCAATTTGTCAGACCAAGTTTTGTATTACAGTCACTTAAAATCTTGCTTTGACTTGACCGACCTGACCTGACCTTACTGACATGACCAACTTGACCAACCTGACTGACCGATCCGACTAACCTGACAAACCTTAATGACAACCTGACCTGAACTGACTGACCTTAACAACTGACCGATCGACCCAACCAGACCTGACCAGACTTGGCCCGACCCAACTTGACCCAAACCGAACTGACCCAACTAACCTGACCCGACCAAACCTTTTGCAAGATTTGAGTTACCTTGAGTTTTAACACATTGAAATTGCAGGATTTTGCAGGATTCAGGTCATGTGTAAGAATAATAAGGTAGGGGAGTTAGAGTTAATCAATACTCACCTAGTGGGATTCTGGAGCATATGAGTATAGTGACGGATGTAGCAAAGATATTGATGGTGTATCCAATAGTAGTCATGAAGAGACAGGTCAACAAGATTGACCTACGACCCCTGGTGTCACTCAGTCGACCCTATAGTGTGGGGAGGTCACAAAAGTAATGATTTCACATTCGTCTTTGTAAAGGAGCGGAAGGGAAAATCTGGTGCAGAGACACGTGATGTCTTCGTATCATTGTACGTGTAAGTCTTATATTCAGGAATTCCAGTAGCTTGGAATTCGGTCTCACCAATCCCCTAAATAGTTTGAGTCTCCCTTGACAATTACTCTGGGCTTCTCCTAGGAAATAATAAATGAACCTATCTCCATTGTTTTCTGGGTTTTAAGTAGATCTTTCACTTTGGCATACCTCTTAATCACTATCTGATTTTTCGGTCACCTAATACTAATAGGGGCCTAGAAAATATAATTACAACTATAATTTCAATTTCATCGCCTTCTCAAGAATGATATGTCGGTGTTAAAGTCTACAACTTTGATCTGAACAATTTGTCAGGGAAGTAGAAAGGATAGTTTAGGGAAGGGAAAAAGAGGTTGAAAAGATAAAGGACTAACCACTTAACGGCTAACAACTTACCAGCACTGGTCCTGATATCAGTTGAAGTATGCCGTACACAGATCCTGCAGATTATCAAATGAGATGAGCTTAGTGTATTGGTTTTTATAACTGCAGTAGGACTAAAAGTCTATATTTACTTGAACATCATCTATTTTTAGTTTGACAAATTCAAAAGAATCTACAATTCCAGTTGCAACAGTGTGAACAAACAGTATTTTTTGGGTAGGCTTACACCGAGTTATGGGGACACTTTCTTTTGTTTAAAAAAATCTGACTAAGTTATGGAGACATTTTCTAGCTTTCTCAGTTAAAATCATTTTTCATGGAAGTGGCGTTTAGCGACTTTTGTGCCTAAACTCTTCATCTTCTTCTCTCACCTATAGCTCCAATCAAAACAGGTGATGCGCCAAGATATCTAGCATGACGAGACAGGAGTGGAACTAACATCCCAACACCAAACAAATCCTAAACGGAGACAAAAACAAACTATTCAACTAACAAAATATATGTGTGGGGTAAATGGGGATTTAGTTTACACACAGAAAATCTTTCATCCCAAACTCTGAAAATGTTTGATATAAACCTTCCTCTATCTTAAAAGTTTGAAATGAAATAGAAGCAGAATTCAAAATTAAACACGGCCAGATTGTACATGTACCTTCCTCAATCCAGTAAAATCGGACAAAACACGGTTTGATTTTGAAGGATTTGGGATAGTTTACTGACTAGGCCTGCAGTAAAATAATGCCAAATATTAAATAAATCTTTCTTTTGCAATATTTGTATGACTGAAAAAGTAAAAAAACAAATATTGAAACCCCCCCCCCCCAAGATCTTGTAAATAAAAGCAGAACCATGAAAATAAGAAGAAAGAATAAGTGAATGAATCAGAGGAAAGTACATGTACCTTCAATGGAAGATGTAGGTTTTATGAATCCTTCTGTGATGTGGTGAGTATTTGGTAGGAATGATTCAACTTCAACTGCATAACGACCAGTTGTTATGCAGCATGATCCATGGTTTAACCATGAAGGAATAAGAGCAGAGGTTTAACCTAAATGCTCAAAAAATTGCAGTTGCACGTACTGGTAGCTTTTTAGACATTCATTTTTTCATGGAAAAGATTTGTTGCTATGGACATTGATATGAAGAAAGGATACAAAAAACGCGATTTGAGCTATTGTTTTCACTTTAGTACTGATTACTGACCTTGTTAATGTTGCAAAACTTGGAGATTCTGTATTTTCAAACCATCGAGCTAATTTCCAACACAATTTTGTACTTTCCCCCAAAAAACAAATGCGATCGAGAACCAAATAAATAACTAGAAGTAGAAAGCCCATGCACAAAATCGCATAGCATAGGCATAGCGCCTAATAAGGTTGTTTCACGTTCCGCGGCCATCTTGGATTCAGCGCAAAAGGGGTACGCAACTTACCCGGATGATAGCGTGTTTATATGGGTGTTCCCCTCTCCTACATGTAGTAGGCCAACAGAGTGCACTCTACCGAGCATGCGCAACTGGAACGTGAAACAACCTTATAGCGCCACCAACCATCCCAAAAAATTGATGACTCATGCTCCATTCGATATGCACGATCAAAGCTATCGTTGGTGGCGCTATCAATAGCAACGGAATGTTTTCTGGACCTTCCGCCATTTTTACATATGCCCTTACTATTTGGCCACATGTTATTTACTGTATTTATTTTCAATTCTCACGGTCGGAGGCTGTTCCACCTATTGCACACGCCGTTGGGCAAAGGGGTAGCCCTCCATTCAATTTGTACAGGGAATTACGTGTTTTCTATATTTTTTTACAGCAATAAAAACATGCATACTTTTTTTTCCGGTGTATCGTGGGAGATTTTGTTACTTCATAAAACAATGAAATTTGGAAATATTTCGGTGTAGTGTTTAATAGATATTAGACAATAATTGATTATTTAGATTTTTTTCACATAGACCACAACACTATTTATTGCTACTCATTCCCCTTTGAGTCCAGAGGGGGTGATAACTAATAGCCACCACTGACCAATCAGAGACAAGAAACAGGGGCCGGTGACGTCATCCCGACCGCGAGAATTGCCAAACTAAGTTGTTTCTAAACAAATTTCGAAATTAGAATTACCAAGAACCCGACCAGATAGAGACAGAAGGTCAGGTATAATCTGTGACGCTCCTCCAGCATTTTAACGTCATTCTTTTCATCTTTACTTCCATTATCAACGTTGTTTTCTGTGTTTTCGTCTGCCATTTTGCACTTGCAGCAACTCGTCGCACTTCCTAGCGTACACGTACGTATAAACATTGTGAACGGTACCTAGACTTCAAACTGTCACCCACACGATCTAATTTGGTTTGTTTGGTATATCTGACTACATGTGACCCGTATAATCATGACACTAGAGGGCGGTATTTAACTTGAACGGTTGATCAATAAAACAAAATAAGAAAGATTTGGGGTGACTTGCGATCAGACTGGGAGGGTCAACAACCTTTCTTGCTTGAGATGTTTGGTTGGAGCTGGAGGCCTAGTTGATATTCATCCAGAAATGTGGAGGCATTTCAGTGTCTCCTAAAGTGTCTAGCTACCTTTTTAAAAAGCCGATATTATTTTGAGAGTTATTTTTGCTTTAGAACGACAGATTGGGGTCTAAATAGCATAAATATCGAAGATCTTAGAGAAAAGGGTTAAGGTAAACAAGTTAGGACTGTTTTAGGTTTGTGTACATCTCTATATGATTGTCTCCCCAAGTGTCGGTGTTTTTTTATTTTTTTATTTTTATTATTATTGTTATTCAATATTGTTTTTTTTTATTAAGGCGCGCGTAGGAGCATTATGTCATGCTTTCGATTACACAGTAAAATCTGAGCAACAAATTCTCTCTGAATAGCACGCACGTAATTTCCAACAACATTCAGCCTTTTTCCTTTGCAGAAGGGACTTCTTCCCAATGATATGCTAATTGTAGCCCGGTAATCAATCCCGTTCGTCTACGCACGAGCATCTCTCAGCGGACCTAACCCTCGCCAATCACGGTCTTCCCTTCTTTCTCCTTTCTGCCTTGTATCGTTCCGTTACCACGGTAACTGTATTCAGGAAAGGGGATTTCGCTCCCATGTAACGACGTCATTGGGATCCGGTCGGAGCAGTCAACAAGCTTTTTTTGGACGAAAATAACTAAATTTAACATTTGGGATTGGATGTCACGTATAGAGTCGTGTTTATCTCCTACCGCCTGTTTTTTCTTCTTTCTGGCTGCGGCCTGTGAAGGTAGTCACCACATTATTAGAAATGAAAACTAATCATAACCACAAGACACAAAGAAATTGACAATTAATGTTGTATACTTTGACAAAGAATGTGTCGCATTTAACAGGCAGTGTGAATTATTCAAACAATTTCGTGGAAAAGCTGATGTTGTCATTTAATATCAAGCAATTTATCATCAATTTAAAAACAACACCTAGCTGTTCTGGTGTAGTGGCGCTTTCAGTAAATGAACTGGTGTTGATGACAATATAAATAGTGATGAGAAGTGACCATGATAATTATTTATTCGAACGATCATGTTACAATTAAGACAAATTTAATAAATAAACAAGGTAATAGCATAAGTGAAATGGTGTTTAGGAGAGAAATGTACAAGGTTCTAGAAAAGTCAGATTTAAAATGTTTGGTTAAAGGCAGAACATCTGTTAGTGGCATCTAAAAAGAAAAACGAGGTGACCGTCTGAAGTTGAACACTTCAAACCCTCTACCTTCTGTGATGGGAGCATAACTTCCGTGTTATGCATCAGTTCATTTATCTTAAACTAAGTGCAGACCAAAGACGTCTTAATAATAAAACCGGAGCAAGGAAGGGCCATTTCCTTCCCTGTCTTCCCCGACACCCCCCCCCCTACCTCTCGACTCCTTCCTCAGTCACAATCTCTAACTCTCTCTCATAAACGACGGACAAACATGACTGATCTGATTTTAGGTCGGGAGAAAATCTTTGCGCAGCTTGTCGATGTTTTATAAGCGACAAGACAAATAGACGCAAATGGAGTTGGAGTGAATCTTACTGCAAAAACAAATTGAAGAAAACGAGGTGAATTGGATTATGAGAGGACTACGTTGGCTACTAGTACTAGGAGGAGGAGGAGGGGTATATTGAGAGTAGGCGGTAAGACCTGTTTGTCCCGTTCTAGACGCTGCAAGAAGCTTTACTCCCTGTGTACTATTTAGATTACACGAATCATGCCGGATTGGTTGAAAACCCGTCGTGGGCCCGGCCGGTTCTGCTCTTTCCGCGTCTTCTGAAATAACATTTCAATCGTATTCGCGCAAGGATATCACAGGGCGGGGTGACAATATAGTGGACAGGGTCACC
Source organism: Crossaster papposus (assembly GCA_037893245.1). Taxonomy (NCBI): domain Eukaryota; kingdom Metazoa; phylum Echinodermata; class Asteroidea; order Velatida; family Solasteridae; genus Crossaster; species Crossaster papposus. The sequence goes on along the minus strand of JBAIAA010001055.1, from coordinate 40,988 downwards.
ATTGTAGGTGGGTGTAATGGAATAATTGAGGAGTACACTTCCGGTCCTAACTGGGCGGGGTTAATTAGTAATTCCCACTCCCAAATTTTGTTTGCCGTGACCCAACGAAAGCATTCTACGTCAAGTACAAACTGCAAAATGAAGATATAATTGCCCTTATTATTTGCGCCACGCCCAAGCCACGCCCGTAGATATCTGCCTCGGGGTTCACTGTACGTTCTTGTATCTCAGTCTTGTCTTCATTTTAGAGTCTTTTGCCTCTCTTGTATAGTATGAAGTGGCTGATGTCCATGTATTATCGGAAGTCCTGCTAGCACTAGCACTCCGCGTCCTCGATGTGCGCTACGTGAGCTGCATCGTGAACGTCTTCACACGACCGGACAAGCAAACCAAGACAAAAAGTGCATCGCGTTTACTGGCTCGGCGTCTTAAAGACGCCACGTCACGTGTCATCGTTCTCAGGCTGTACACGAGACTCCATGACTTGTAAGACGAGGACATCAAACCATGGAGGAACTCAAGAAACCATTTTGTTTAACCGTGGGACAGATCTTCTATGTTTGCCGTGTAGCTAGCTACATGGTCTCTGGGTTGGGATGAATAATTAAATAACACGTGATCAACGACGCACCAATCAGATGACGAGGATTTATTACTCAGAGGTTGTATAAGAATAAACGACGTGGGTGGAAATTAAAACGCAGAGCAAACCCACGCAATCAATAGTAACTTTGGAAACTTGAAATCTAATAAGTCACTCGAAAAGCAAAGTAACATTTCTTATTAGTTTCAACATAGACCCATCGCAATCCAATAATTCAGTAAAGTCACGTACTTTAAAGCCAATTTAACAAGAAGATCTTGTCTTAAATCACACATGGTGTGTATTCATCATAAGATTCGCCATAGGAGAAGCCAAAAGGAAACCATATATTGATTATAGCCTCGAGGTATGCATTACGAGTAGTGAGTAGGTAGAAGATCGAGATTCGGGAGTATAGCTCGATAAAAAGTAACCGCTACAAGGTATAAGTTGGGAAAACACAAAATATAAATTTGAGGACAATGACATTGGCAGTATGAATATTATGGTTACGACAATGATATGCTGTATATAGCGCAAGGCAGCTTGACAAGGAGAAAATGCCATCTTAGGACATCGACATTGGTCTCGTGGGGTTTGTAAAAAAGGTCACACTAGTGGACCGGGGGGGGGGGGGGGGGGGGGGGGGGGGTGGGGGGTTGGGGGGGGGGGGGGGGGGGGTTGACTAGAAGAGATGTGCGACTGGGAGAAAGTCCATTTTATGACAATGACATCGGCGGTCATTGCCAAGATGGCCCGAGGGCGATAATTTTTTCTGCAGGTAGGTTGGTACATTAGCCAATCAGAACACAGATGATATTGACGTCATCGATGATGTTAGAGTTGTCTGGGACAAATTAACCCTAACCCCTAACCCTAACCATAGAGAAAATTCCTTTCTCTATGCCCTAACCCCTAACCCCTAACCCTAGTCAGATCCCAGACAACTCTAACATCATCGATGACGTCAACACCATCTGTGTTCTGATTAGCTAATAAATGTACACTATGTACCAACCTACCTGCAGATAAAATTATCGCGGCCCGAGGGTTTTGCAAGAACCCAGCCCAAGATTGGGGAAGGGTACGGGTACAAAGCATGGGGTGGGATGCGGGCAGTGACATTTTAAGGTTTTAAAGAATGATATAAGTTACATCCCTTGCAGACTTACGCAAACAGCCACGAGGCCTCCATAAAGATCCAATCGACGTACTCGTGACGAGATCGATAACTTGGAAAAAGCGGGAATCGGTCTCCTTTAAAAAAAGGGCCAACAACAATACGTGGTTACCATACAAATTCGTCAATTTGATACATGTACTAACGTAGGCATGGTTGCTTTTAGTCGATTTTTTATTCAACGCGAGAATTGATGAAATTAAAGTTGTGGTGTCCGAAGAAGCAAGGTAAGAAAAGATCCAGGAAGGTAAATATGAGAAGAAAGAAAAGGGAGGAGGGGGGGGGGGGGGGGTGTTGACGCACGAGGGTTAAACTGCTAGGATAAACAGCGACACACACAGAGGGTGGTGGACATTTTGGGGTTTTCTTCTGAAGATAATATCTCGTCAAAAGAGCGCGCTGTTTGATAAAAAAGGGTGGGGGGGGGGGATACTTTTATAAATTATTTGGTAGCTTTTTGTTCACTCAAAGTAAATCACACAAATTGCACACACATTTATGACACACCTTTTTTATTGATTACTTTTACACAAATTGAGTGTATTTTACTAAGAGATTCAACACTACAATCGTGCAGTGACAAGACAATATCAACCAATCCAGCATTATCACCTGATCAGTCATGTGACATGGTCATGTGATCTCCATCGAATACATCAGTAGCAAAAAAGACATGTTGGTTTGTTCAGTTGAAAATATACCAGTTTCTCAAAAAAACTAGAATTCTTTCTTCGTACATGTTAACCTGACTAATAATCAACTTTTTTTTAAATTTTCTTTACTAAACATTTATTAAACTATCTCGTTTTTATTGTTACAATACACTGTACACAGATCAGTTACCATGGCGATCCCAAACTCTTGCGATCCAATGAAAATAAGTGTTTTTCTTAAGTCTTAATTACATGTACATTTACATGTTCGTGGTCCTGATTTTTGACAACAAAAATAAGTCAATCATGTCATTTATACACAGTTTGTTATAATTATTTACACGCGGTGAGTAAAATTACAGTTATACAGTTTTTCTCTTGATATTTATTGATCAATTTAAGAATTAAAAAAGAAAGAAAATATTTCAACAAAGCATGCTGACCGTATTCACAAAAATGTTTTGAGAAACAATAGCTTCAGCAAAAAATTACCAAAATACAAGATTTGATATATAGATTTGTTACAAAGTTATGTTGATTTCTTCATATTTTTACACTATTCATACATAATTCCTGTGTGCAACAGTATTTATCCCTGCACCCTCAGCCATAATCGTGTGTTTTTGTTCGCAACATTTTACAATCTTACAAGATTTTAAAATGCTCACTTGTATGCGCAAGTCTGGCCACCTTTACTTGGACACGGTGCACTGAGTCTTGCAGTCAGGGAACAATACAAAATGGCTACAGAGTGAAAAAGGCCAAGGCCGTTTTCCAAACCTCAGCTTAGGTTCCGTCTCTGGCTCCATCACCATTGCCGAACTGCATGAACGGAGCCACAGACGGAGACAAAGCTGGGGTTTGAAAAACGGACCAACACTTTGTCTATGTACATGATTATGTAAATTTCTACACGATACAACTGCAGGTCATTTTTCAAATTTTTAAATGACTCTGGCATCAACAACGATGACAGCAAAAGAAAACAAAATCCCCAAAATGTGGAATACAGGCAAACGACTAAAAAAGGTGGTTAAAGTTATGGAAAAACAACGGCACATTTGTACATCAGTTTGGATTGGTTAACAGCAGTGGGCCGGTATTTCACATTTTTAGATTTATGCGGCAGTTAACAAAAATGATTGAATCTCATCCTGGATTTCCAATTCAAACAAATACAAAACAAACAATTCCTAAGGCCGTATTTACATGTACACATATTTAAAGGAACTGCAATGTGTTTTTTTTTCTAAATGTATATCATGGCCCAAGTGAAGAAAACAATTCTTTAACAAATTTGGAATGTTCTTTGTTAGATTTTACAAAGGTCAAAGTTTATGTTGCAATAACAAACAACTAAACAAAAAATCTTCTAAAACCCAATCTTTCTTAACGCATGGTACCAAAAAACCCAAACCAATACATCCGACTTGGAATATTCACTTCTATTCTTTACATAAATGTACACTCTGTGCTACTTTCTAAATCCTAAAATTAAAAACAATACCATGTTTGTTTTAAGTATTATAAAACAGATTAAATACAATTTAATTGACACATTTTTACAGCATGGACAAAAATATAATTATCTACCTCTTTCTCTAGAGCTGAATATGTGAAAATAAGCAATTGTATGTAACTCTACATGAAACACTTCGAATGATATATTGGATTTACCTTAGTTAATGGACCAGATGTGTGGTAAATTTTACAGTCAAATTTGCAAGGGTAAAATGGTAAAATTCCAATAGTAAATTTTTCTTTTTCTAATTTGATAGGCCTCATGTATGGTACATTTTACAAGTACTAAACATCTGTTGATTCAATTGAAGTGCTGGTATTCAAGGAAGGAAATTACCGCGTTAAATTGGGGAAAAAACCTCCTTTTATTCCAGGAAAATGAAAATGCATTCCACAGAGAAGCCCTGACAGGAATCGAACCTCAGCCACAGAAATTAAATGGGTGTGATTCAGGTAAAAAGTACTTGTGTCAGTATCATTGTAGATCTTTTCCTGTTGAAATCCAAAGGTTAAATGCAAGGGCAAATGTGTATTATAGAAAAAAAGATGTCTGGTTGTTAATTTTCTGAAATGACGTGTAGAAAATGAGAAATCCCCCCCAATTAAAGATGAAAAGAAAAAGACATCCAGCTAAGTTTGGCAGAAATGTAGCCAAGGTGAAATACATTTAGCGTCCAAATTGAGGGACATTTATGTAAAATATTCAGACTAAACTGAATGATGTGTCTAAACAATTAATGGTTAAACGTGTCATTATGAAAATATTCTTTTTTTCACTATTTTTCTCTTACTAAACAGTTGAACTTAATGTTGACATTATTTTTATGTTTTTAATAAATTCAAGATCAGCATTTATAGTTTGTGAAATTGTCATGGATCAGTGATTGTTATATTATACGTTTTTAGTACGCCAGAAAGTCCACATCAGATAAATTTAGATGAAGGAAGACAGGAAGGAATACTCACAGGAAAGGCCAACTTAATTTCTGACTGGTTTACCAAGACAAGTCACGATCAGCGACTAATAACGTCCGCCTGTCCTGTACACCGGGAATCCTGCCCTGTCAGGATATGAATAGAGACAGCTCACCACAGCCAGAGATAAGACAATGCTGCTAATATGTATGTTGTACTGCTAGCCTCGGAAACCAAGCCAAGCTGCAGAGCCCAAGCTGCAGAGCCCAAGCAGTCAGAAGACGGGAAAGGTCACTTCTTGCTAACGGCAACCTTCCCTTCTCATCTCACTCACTGCTTTACCCTCGAGCGATCTCTATTTGCGAATCATGTTCATGCTCGCCAACGACTAATGATAAGACTTCTGTATTAATATAATATCCAGAGAAGCGAGTGAAACATCCCCACAGAAAATGTCAAGGAGCTTTGAAAGACGTTTAGCATTTATGTCCTTTCTTGTCAAGTACAATGATTGAGTTAACTAACTGTGAAGATGTTGCCAAGAAAAACGAAGTGGGTGCCTGAACAACGAGCCATGATTAGCTGTTGTGATTCATAACAGGTGTAATATGTTTGGTTTGACTTGAGATTATCTATTAGAGAGAATTTACGAGCTTGTCCAGCTGAACCACAGACAAGGTAACACAAATGACAAATAGTTAATAACTTGAAATCACAAGTGTGCTGTGAGGAATCTTAGATACCGGGTATCAATGGTAATTTAATTCCAAATTACACAACAATCCACCTTCCAAAAAGGTTACCAGAGAATTTGCTTCAACAAGTAGATTGATAAATAACTAAGTGGCTTTATGAGGAGATAACATCTCCTGACCACCTCAACCGTCTGGGTCTAAAAAATCTATAGATCAAGTCAAAAACCACTGCTTGTGCCTGACAACTAATTCACAAAATTGAAAGTCAAAATAGTGACAAGAAATATTTGATATCTGGAGACAGAGAGAGAGATTTAAAGGTAAAATGAAGAAAAGAAAGAAGGAATTTCTAAAAAAGTCAAAGGTCGAACATTGATTGGCATCTCTGATTTGAATTCGTTTTGGTCAGGGGGTGACGACGTGCTCAGAATGCAATCAAACAAAAGAGAGAAAGGAACAGGATTGATGTCAATTTAAGCCCTGAAGGGACCAATGCAAGGTTGTCTAATTAATTATTCCCGCCGGCTTCAGATATTGAAAGGAGAGAAGTGAATCGGACAAATAAAATATGGGATGTTAGAACAGGTTCCATCACTTTGCTTTGCCAAAATCTTACATTTCCTGAATTCAATCCTGTAAATTCACAGTTTATTTAATATTTGATGCAGAAATAAATTCCAAAGTCCGCAATTTAGTGGTTCTAAATAAATGCCTTTTTTAGCGGTAAATTAACGTAATGTACTGCCTATCCATCCGGTTGGATGTTAATAAATTGATGGAGCTTCATTAGTCCAGCGACATGCATAGCATGTGCTCTTACAATGCACTTTTGCACAACGGAAATTTCATGCAATGTACATGTATTTCTAATATAATGCATTGATACATTCCCACTTATTTTATTTGTTTACTTCCAATGACCATAATCCCCTTCAATCTCTCAACAAATAAAATGGATTCATGATATGAAATTGCTTTCACATTTTGTTGTTGTTGAAATATCATTATACCGTCAAATTTAATTGGTGTGAGACTGGAAACAAGTCTAAGGCTAAATTAATAGCCTTCGTTCATTACTAATGCAAGAAGTGCAGCGTCCATGGGAAAATCTGCCATGGATTTACAGTGGGGCACTGCAAGGGTAGGCTCTTGGGATTGGAAGGTCAATCAAATGGCGACTTGAAATAAGATTAAGGTAGTTGGTTTTACATGGAGGGTTTGGTTTGTGGCTATGTAGATTAGACTAGAGGGTGAGCTTGAATTAGTGACTTGAAATGAGCCTATGATTAAAGCTTAAGACTTGTCATCAAATTGCAATGCATTGTAGAAGTAGATGAATCTATGGGCCTTTTTGAATCCCTGGCTTCGTCTTCGACTTTGGCTTAGGGGGATTTTAAGCTCCATCTTCGAGAACTCCGACGGCTACATTATGGTGTCTATTTGTACTTCAGAAACATTCATGAATGTGAATTCAAAACTTTGAATTTTTCTGCACTCCTTACATTAGTATTAAACGAAGGCTATTAATTTAGCCTTAGACTTGTTTCCAGTCTCACACCAAACTATAAAACTAAGCATCAGGGCTGTTGTGTGTGAATTATAACTACTGATTAGTCTCTCTTCCAGGTGTCAAGATTGAATACCTCTTTGGCCAATCTGTAATCTTTCAAGTTGACGAGCTTAATAACTTATTTCCTCCAATTTTGTTTTGTCCAATGACAGGACACAGCGCTGTCACTCCAGGGTTTATTAAAAAAAAAAAGTTCTTTATGCGGGCTTTAGTAAGAGGACCTGATAAAAAGCTACTTGATACATGTACAAGTATTTTGTCACCAGTCAAAATTCTGCACGAGACAAAGTGGATTAAGATCCCTAGATGACAGACAGGATGTAAGGGGGGGGGGGGGGGGGGGGGGGGGGGCACACAATCCCTACCCTTAGACAGTATGGGAATACAGGTGGACCACACCACTATTGCAACAGGGGTGTCTACATTTAATTAACAATTATCAAGTTCTATGAAATTGACGCTTAACGACATGACGAGCCTTGAAATGCACTAACAAATCTAATTCAGGAAATGCAGAGATTTGATGATGTACTAAACAATTAGAAATATAAATCTGGGTGTTTTTTGTGAGACAATCACAGACACTAAGACGAGACCCCCTCCCCCTTTTGCATCAAATTAAAGTGTAAATCCCTCTTTCCTAGCATTAAGCAGACCCGGAAGGAAGTGGCCTCTTCACACAAGACAGCACGACATTAAAGGGGGAGGGGGGGGGGGGGGGGGTTATAGTAGCGACAACTGATAATAATAAGTCTACACACCTGTACCACCTTAACCTTCCTCTCTCTCCTAAGAATACCTTTCACAAATATCAACCCATTAAACCAAGTTGTGCATTATCTTCTTTGGGACAGCAGAACCCTGGGAATTCAAATAGTTACACTCCTGGTCAGTTTGTGCCTCAGATTGATTCAACCAGAGAATTCTTTAATTCTGGAATGTACCTCCAGGGCAAATGAAGTCACTTTACAACAGTCAGGAAGTGGACACCAGACAAGCTTTCTATGACTATACCAACAGACCAAAGATTCTATTCTTTCCTGACGATATGAACCGATGACAAGAGGCCTACTGACCTCACAAAGGTCACGGCGGGTCAGTCAGGGAAAGGTCACGGCGGGTCAGTCAGGGAAAGCCACTGTGTTAGCATAACAATGGCCAGAGGGGATGTGGAAAAACACTGGGTGCATGGCTGGCTGTGCCAAGCAGGAATAATACGTGGTCAAAAAAATACACAAGACTAAACAATGAACAATTGTGGAAATGGGGGCCATCATGGAAAGATGGCCGGTGAATATTTGCCACAATAGACAGTAGACACAATAGATAGATATACAATAGATGATATCCATTGCGAAAAGGTGGCCATAGGAGAAAGAAAAGCCAGAGAAAAGTGGCTACAATAGACAGGTGGCCTGTGGACAGCTAGCCATAAGACAATGTGGCTACAATAGGAAAGTGGCATTTAGACAGCTAGCCATAAGACAATGTGGCTACAATAGGAAAGTGGCTTGTGGACAGCTAGCCATAACACAATGTGGCTACAATAGGAAAGTGGCCACTATGAAATAGCTGGCCACAACATATAGAGTGGCTTTTTGTGGCAGGTTGATTAACTGCACTAGTAACCACAGTGGACAGGTGGCCACAGTAGACCAATCCAATTGCTGTATTTTTGCAATTACATGTACCTAATACAAAAATTAAAGCTGAAAAAATCCTTTGAAAGGCTGATTTGTGTAGTGAGTATAGGCTAAACCTGTTTCACAAAACAATTAAAATGTGCTTCTCGAAAAAAGAAAAAAAAATCATTGGTTTCTTTTAACTCAGAAACAAACTGAAAATGAGCTAAGTATGCAAATGGTGTCTTATTTCATGTTAGGTTAAAACAAAATTATAAATAATATTCAATTAATTTGAATATTTTACAATGCTACTTTTAACACACACTTTTCAAGGCCGAGGTATAAAAATTAAAAGGGGAAAACTTTAGTTTAATACATGTAGTTGAAAAACAAAACTCAATATCCGAAAATAAAAATAAAAATTCATTGAAGTCAGTTAAATCACTGAAGTCAAGTTTCATATAAAAAAAAAAAGCCTATATTTTTTTTCCTATATTAATAACAAAATTATCTTTGGGTTGGTTAAATGCAAAACTCAATAAAAATTACTTCATCTTTGGGCACTTTATAAGTTTCGGAGAACAAGAAAACTAACTTATTTTCAAATCTCAGTGACTTTGTTATCTAACTTTACGTTACACAACTGAAAATGTCTGGTTGCTATCTCCTTACCAGCCAATCAAATAAAAAAACTAAAATGTACAAATGTTTACGTACATCTCAATTCAAATAAGTTTTATAGAAATAAACTTGATTGGAAAAACCAGCAAAACATATTATTTTGACTGTCCATAAGTTCAATGATGAGACCAAGAACACATGAATCAAGAGCCTTTCTTGGGGAAATAAAAAATATATATAATAAAAAATACACCCGCACATTTGGTGTAAAATTCCTGAAAGTCTTTCAAATGCAAGAAAAGGAAAAAAAGGATAAAGAAAGAAAATTACAAGATATGCAAATTTTGTGTAAAATACACTTTGATTGAAATGGCAGTATTATCCACAGGTCTTTGAAAGCTTGTTTTAATAAAAAAAACTATCTCAGAAAATTATAAAAATGTGTATTTTTTTTATAAGAAAAATAGGTTCATATAGATGAGGTGTAAGCAATTTTATAAGAAAATCAAAATGACTTAAATCAACTATCTCAACAAGTAATACTGGTTATAATATTTTTTTTGATTAATTACCTAAACTGGTGCAACAATTAAGCTATTTCCGTTCGCAGCATATTTTTGGTGAGTGACCCAAAAAGTATAATATATAACTTGAAAATTTCACCCAATGGCAGCTCACACAAGGAAACATTTTCAAAATACTCGCGTAATATTTTTCTTACATGTACATCTGGCACAAATATTTTACTCTTGATTGAAAATTACAAGATGGCTTTACATACAGCAGCCAATTTATTTTATACAGCGTCGTCTTTTGCTTCTAAAGTTAAGGAAAGAAAATGCTTCAATTTCAGCTTAAATCACTTTGCCTACAAATACAAAAAAATAAGCAAGTATGGTCCAGCCATTATCGAATAATACACAGCTTTTCTGGGGAAACCTTTATACACTTGATAGCTCCTGTGTAGCTTTTCCAACACGTAGATGGTGTCAATGTATAACCGGAAGACACTTTTTTGTTCAGCAGCTGGGTAATGCGTGAATGTATATTCATGAGAAAGAACAATGGCAACTCAGCTACATTAAAGTACTGTAAAGAACGGCTGTCCTCAACCAACTCGACAATAGCCTAGTTGGTAGAGAGGTGAGCTATGGATCGAAAGGTCTGTGGTTCCAATCTGGCTATCGTTAACATTTATCTTTATCTTTGCCAAATGTTCTTGTGGATTATTTTAACCATAGAGCAAGGCTGAAAAAAAATTCGGGTTAGGTTACCTAAGTGCCTTGAAAAATACAACAGGAACCGCTACAGGAGATTAGGTACAGAGCGCCCTCTAGAGTAATTAATCAACAATCATCATGGTCTGTATTTTTTCCCCATCATTTTACAAGGGTGTAAAAATGTTATGCACGGAAAAAAAGACCAACAAAATACAATTGCTGTACGGTATTTACAGAAAGATGCATGTGTTTGTGGATTTTCACATGAATCTATAAAGTACACCTGTCTTATAATACCAATTAACGAATGACACCATCTACATGTTCTTTTTTCTTTTTAACACTACAAAAATACGCACATATCTACACCAATGAACTGTTTTCAAATTACCCCCACTCTCGTTTAATATTGATTTAAGAAAATTAATGCAGATTTGGTTGAAGATTTAGTTTACAAAAACAGAACAGAAATGAACTGACAAATCGTCTTCATGGCCATTGTCAAACTGCATGAACGGAGCCAAAGACAGACGAAGCTGGAGTTTGAAAAAAGGCCTATGAAGACATGTTGGTGGTAACCAGCCAATTTCTCCCATGTATTTCTACTTTTGTTTTTGGCTGGTTCTACGCTATCCATTAAGCAATTAAGTTGTCTATAATTAGAAACACCAACCACTTTACATGCTGCCGAGAACAGCACAACCACGTAAAGGTCTAGTGCCCATCTGTCCAAGTTAGTATTACAGCAGTATGATAAACCAGGCACCAGATTGTACAATCTTGATGTTCAGCGCGCGCTCCACAGTGTAACTTTAATTCTTGGCAAATGTCCAAAACCACAAGCACGGAAACCTTTTTATTTTTGATTACGTCGGCGGTGGGCGTAATTCTTGATCCTTACTTCCTCCATTCTTCTGACTTGCCAAAAAAAAAAAACCTGGATTTTTTTTTTATTCACCTATTCACCAGTCGCTGTTCATTTTAAAAGTGCAACGCCCATTGTCTATTTTTATAAACACAACTTGTTACCTTTGCCGTTTTTAACAGTTGTGTAAAGTTTTATTTATTTTATGATCACCAAACATGTATACAAACAAACCAATTATAAACAGAAATTACTCAACTGTTTTACTTTTACTTCTGTTTTTTTATGCACACTAGTTATTCATCGTACTTGGTTTTTAACACAACAATGACACTTATCCCATACATCATACATGTACATGTACCTGTGCAAACCAACTTACGGTTTCTTGCCCTTGTTGGGGAATGCAACTTTCTTAAAGAGTTGCCCAATCTGTGTCCTTAGATCTGTGCTGCTGACTCTCACAAGCCCATCCTATAGTCTGCCTTGTCTCCATAACGCTCTCATCTTCAAGACTTTCCCAGCTTCTTCCTATCAGTTTCTAATGGTAGGATACAGCATTCACCTGAAAGGACGATACCAAAAGAAAAACAATTTTAACAAAAAAGATCCTAGTAAGTTTCAAAACGACAAAATGAAAATGTAGTTAGGTAACAAATCCACGGAGAACCAGTCACAAGCAATATACATCCTATGATGTTTTAGCTTATAACCAATTCATGTGAATCAAATATCTTTGCAAAACTATGTAATTCGGCATGCTGGTTTTAAACCTATAAAATTCTACTAAAAATGCACAACAAAGAAAATGAGTTGATGAATGTGTGGTTACACATAATATCACCAAGTTTACTATTACCAAAATATCCTCAGCATGACCACTTCATTTCAAACTTGATTCTGAATATGAAGTAACAGATACCATTTAGTGTTAGTTAACTTCCCTTCTATCTGTCGGTAGGTTTCCTAATAGTTGCCAAGGAGGAAGATTAGGAGGAAATGTGAAGGGACAGAAGGGTCAGTTAGGGTGGGAGCCCACAGTAAGCAGCTATCGTAGGTCATTGAGGTCATGAAAGCCAGTCACGCGACGAGCTCCGATGGTTAGCTGGTGGGCTCATTATGGTATGGGAATATACTACGTGTTTACAGGATGCGTTGGTATGGAATGGGTTTAACAGAGATCACATGTAATTGCTGAGTCTTCTGGAGATTCGAAATGCATTGAGCTGGGAGGAATGATGATGATGTACAATGTAAATCAGATTTCAGCATGGACATTATTTCATTTTTTTAAATAGTGGAACAGAACTGAGATCACATCTGCAGCCAGTGTAGGTTTACTCTAGTTTAGTTAGAGTTGTGGTGTTTCTAAATTCAGTACCATGTGGAGACATGAACACAATGGGGACAATGGGAGTCAAAACTTACAAGCTTTAAACAAATATATGAATTTTGGTTCTGCAGGTTTGTCAAATAGCCCAACCATCACATAAACAACAATTATTTTAATCTGTGAGGGTCGGGTGACAAATCGTGTTGAATTGACACAAAATGAATCAGCCGCACATCTTTATCGCTTACTTGAACACAAGCACAAAAGGGTTAATTTGAACAACGTAATTTTGTGAAGGATTTGTAAGGAAGTTTATAATAAACCGAGTTATTTGTTCATGGAACCTCTGAAAGCTCTAGTTTAAATGCAGACACCTTTATGATAGAAGCCTCATATCTCGATGATGTTTGATTTCATCAGTTACATTATATTTAAACTGACTATCTCCTTCATACCTCCAATCCTAGCCCGATTCCTATCCTTGATTGTTCCTTCAAGAAGTTTATAAAGCTGCGAGTGACTGGAGAAATCTATCTGCAATCAGAAATAGTCCACTAAGTGCATGAACCCTCTGCCTGCCTTAAAACCTTTGACAGGTTGATGAAAAACGATATTTGTCTCCCGCGAGACCCAGCGAAAGCTCAGAAGCCCACAAATCATTGAATGAGATCCGGCCGGGTACCAGCGATTCTAGTCTGCAATTTGAGAGCATCAAGCCCACAGGGTATGGTAATTCAAGACACAGTGAGATATCGTACACCATCAAACGTGAGCTCAAATCAAAAGAAAAAGGAGAAGAGGTTTTTTTTTTTTTGCAAGAAGATTCTTTGCTGAATGTAAGAAGAAGAAGCCTGAAACGATGCGACTATCAAAGACTTCTGAGACCATTCAGAGCTTTAGAAGCACTTGAATTTTTTATTTTTTTATTTGTGCATGTACATTGTATCTCTCGTTTATTCCGAGGGAGAATACTGCCATTTTCTATGCTTCCTTCTGTAATAAGAGACACAATCCAGCCAATTCAGTCAGGAAAACTTTCGGTGTCTAATTCTCTTTTTTTCTTAAAGTAATCTCCGTCTAAAATGGGTTCGCTGCAATTTTCTTTACAAGATATTTCAGTGCCGGGGCTCAATTTATTAAAAGAAGAAGAAAAAAGAGGAAAAAAAAAAAGGAGAGACTTATAAAAGAAGTTGGTTTTTCCAGGAAGTGATGCTTGGGGGAGTTTGGGAATTCTCCAGGCTCTATTGAATTCTTGGGGATTTATTTGCCAGGGATGGATTGGTTTTCTAGTGTCCCTAATGATCAGTTTCAAAAGAGGCACGCACAATGTGTGCCTGAAGCCTTCCTGACTCGCTGGAAGCATAGAGGTACCATACCTCATCAGAAAACCTACAATTACCATACTGATGAGGACTTCAATTTGGCATTACAATGGACAGTGACCCCAACTACTCTAGGTTTTTGTGGTTGTACATCCCAATAGCACATTCTCTGATCATGTTCTTCCATAGATATCAATCCTTGTATATTCCTTAATCCTACATAATCCTCCCAACTGTCTCTGTATGTACATGTATTAGGAAGTTTGGGGAAAGGTGTACCCAAAAGGAAATGTGTGGGTTACAGGAAAAGATGTACTTATCAAGTATTTCCTTGGAACAACAGTTCTAGGAATTCATGGACCCAATCCTTCAAGTTTGACAAGATGTCTTCATTTGCTAGAACATCGTAGAAAGGTCCCACACTGAATAATCATTGCTAGTAATTTGTGGACTGTCCAGAGAAAATAAACATTTTTTGCACGATTGCAATATCTGGCAATACAGCCCATCCATTATCCCTCGACAATTGAGGAGCATCTCTGCAACTTCGTCCCCAAGAAAAATGTTTAGCAAGAACCTGACAGGGAGGCCAGTCAGGTCCGCTAAGAAGGGAATCCACCCCCTCCCCCAAAAGGCCTGCCATGGAAAAAACATTGATGGATTATAATGGACTTAGTCCTTAAGGCCTGAAGCAGTACTGTTGTCATAATTCATTTGTACTCGGTCCATAAACATCAGCCAACGCTTCAGTCGTGGTTTCATGTAAAAAAAGAAAATCAACTAATTTGGTCAAGTACTCCTCAGAGACAGTAGGGACTCAGTTAAAGTTTAAGGTTGCGCTACATACATACATGTACATGGAACATTATTTGCAGCTTTCTAAAACCAAGTTTCTTAAGTCTGAATTTGGATAGTTTTAGAAAACCTGGTGTTTTTTTGAGACAACCTTTCTAAAAGTAATTTCTCCCTGATCAAGAAGAGTTAGTTATACTGTAACACAGCTGTCCTTAGTCAAATTTTAACTCTGAACAAAACGTATAATCTCATCATGTTTGCATTCCATACTGGATATTTCAGATAACAAGACCTAACGAGAGACCCAAATAAACTCTTGGAGTGGACCACCGGTAAGGTTTGTATTTTGTAAGTGGATGATGCCGCGAGTCCAAATCTTTGTACTGGGTCCAAAGGTGACGCAGATATCTTGAGATTTCACCAATTATCAAATAATATTGAGATAGTTTTGTTATTAAAGGTAACTTGCCTGACAATGATATATGAAGCATATGATATTTAATTATGTTGTGTGTTCAACCATAGAGCTACATTGTATAACAACGCTTTGTACATAATCTGAAAATGACTCATCTACAAAGTGTGGAATGTCAATCTAAATATTTTCACCAATTGTTGCAATTTTGTTGATTTTACAAATCAAACAACTTATGAATTATGACCTAAAATATCATCATGTTTGGACATTTTTGGATGTAGCCGGCTGCCCAGTAATTAATCATAGACAGCAAATAATCTGGGGGAAAGTAAAACAACTAAACACAAATTATCAAATGTGCGAAGATGCCAGACTTTGGTCTGGACTTCACAATTTTCTGTCAATTTGTCTCAATAATGTTGACTGTTCTAAATCCCTTCCCCACCCACCAAAAAAACAAACTGTTGAAATCAATTTCTTTCCAACAGAGTATTCCCAGAAGGAGATATTAGTCTATGATTTGATTTTAAAGACAGGAGTTAGGAATTCCCTCATCATGTACATAAGTACCTGGCAGCCATTTGTTCAAAGTAAGGCCTTTGGGTGAAATGTACAAGCCCGCCTCCTCCAAGTGCATTCACTCCTCTCACAGAGCTATTTTATTTCTTTGGATGGGTCAAGGTCTCAGAAGGTATAAACTTGGCAAGCAATACACAATACTCATGGGGGGAGAGTGGCACATTAAGAACATAGTCCACAGAGCTTGACAGTTGCTGGAATGGTTTGAATGGCAGAGGTCAAGGGCGCGCGACCTTACAAGCAGATGGAGCATATTCCAACCATGAAAATAAACTGCACTTGAAGTGCTGTATACAGAGTACAATATGGACAGCTATTCACATTTTCGGAATTTTTTCTTCTGTAACCCAAGTCATTCTTGAACAATGGTTCGAGATCAGATAAAAATAACACCAAGATGCTAAGTTGTACAGAATATGTTTTAAACGGCAAATGGAAAAAGGTAAACGAGATATCTAAATTCACACTGAATGTGAAAAAGCAATTAACAAGTACGCCGAGCTGCTGAAGGAGTCACCATTTTTAAAATTGTCCGGGTAGCGATTCTTTTCTCGCCTTCTACCGCTGTGACCCGGGTTCGAATCCCGCCTAGGCCAATATGTGAATTGGGTTTTCGGTCCCTGCCTGATTGTGTTGGCTTTCTAGAGGATATTCTTCTGGGGTTTTCCTCCCACTTCTAAAACTGTACCTCCTCATTGGCTTGCGTGCTGCCGTGTCTACAGTGCGCTTTTGAGAGATCCTTGGTTTCATTACAAGAAAGAAAAAATAACAAAACCGAACCAAACCAAACTAAACTTGATTGTTTGACAAAATACGGTAGCATGGTTAAATATAAAGGGTTATATATTCAGTGTATTTGATCTACGATTTAAACATTATGTACTTATTCACCTGCTGTATATGAACAGGTGTGTACGCGACCTGTAGCATGGTTAAATATAAAGGGTTACATATTTAGTCTGTTTGATCAACGGTTTAAAGGTAGTATACACCATTGGTAATTGCTTAAATTATCATGGATTTGGGGGTTGTATTTTATAGTAAATATCTTTTATTTTTAAAATCGTGAATGCCGAGAAAAGCACGAAAAACAGCGTTTGTTTTCAACCGGACGGCGATTGCGAATTTCTCTTTATATATTTTTTTTTAAAGAATAATTAAAGGATATCTAGCGCAATCATTAATAGCTGGATGCCTAGAATCATTATTTACTTTCAGATGAGTAAGATATTTCTTAATAATTCGGTAGTAAATTTTTTCGATATCTGCAAATGGTGTATCCTACCTTTAAACATTATGTACTGGTTCATGTATATATGACATGTGTGTACATCATGTACCTTGTGAGACAAAATTCCTTGCTGGATTGGTTTGAAACAAGATATCACATC
Source organism: Crossaster papposus (assembly GCA_037893245.1). Classification (NCBI taxonomy): domain Eukaryota; kingdom Metazoa; phylum Echinodermata; class Asteroidea; order Velatida; family Solasteridae; genus Crossaster; species Crossaster papposus. The sequence goes on along the minus strand of JBAIAA010001055.1, from coordinate 23,702 downwards.
CCACTAACCAATAGTGCACTCTATCACATCAAGTCCCATTGTGTTATCATCAATCACTTACACTATTCCCAATCCAGAGAGTCCTCTCAAGTTCAGATATTCAAGTGCACAGAGGGGTCAAGGTTGCCACAGACTAACTGTGGTGTTTCTGTTAACTCCTTACATTTTTCTTCTTTGTAAATGCCTGCTATAAACCTTTCGCGTTCTTGTTTGCTGGATTGGTCAGGAGTATTTTCTGCTGTCAATTATTTTTTCCTGAAGCTGGGTAAATGGTATTGTTATACTGGCTTCAAAATCTTTTTGTTGGTTTCTTGTTCAAGGTAGGATACATCATTTGCAGATATCAAAAAAAATTACTGCCAAATTATTAGGAAATATTTTTCTTATTTGGAAGTAAATAATATTTGTAGGCATCCAGCAAAATGATTGCGCTAGATATCCTGTAATTGTTCCGAAAAATGTAATTTTATAAACAAAAATGCACAATCGCCGGATAGCGATCGCGAAAAAAACCTCAAACAACATAAGAACCACTGCCCGACGCCGGTTGAAAACGAACGCCGGTTGAAAACAAACGCCGGTTGAAAACGAATGCCGTTTTTTTTGCTTTTCTCAGCATCCATGATTATAAAACTTCGGACAGGTCAGTTAACCAGTTCGCGCCGGATGACGAATATAAACGCAAAAATTTCCCCAAATTCAAAACGGATGACGAATAAATACGCCAAGTTCAAGTTCGGAAATGTATGTCAGCAGCGCGCAAGGCCGGAAATGCGTGGGTGTGCTACCCAGCACTATCGGCCTGAACACGCTTCGGATCGAGTTTCGTTAAAAATAATCCCGCCCGTCGGCTCGGCGATGTTAAAATAATCCCGGCGCGAACTGGTTAAACGATATTTACTATAAAATACAACCCCCGAAATCCACCCATTCATAATAATTCAAGCAATAACAAATGGTGTATCCTACCTTTAAAGATGTTTCTGAGGAAAATTATTGAGTTAAAGCCCCTACAGTCAGATGCTGAAATTCTCCTGAACCAGAAGCCAAAGCCAGCGTTGAGGCCGCAGTTTAGAAAACGTCACCAGACACAGGACAGCGGCCTCGGCACGCCATTGGCAAACAAAATGTCAGTCAGGGGTCACTACTAAAGTAGGCGCCATCTGGGTAAAATTCAACCTTACGCTTTCAAACATGCGAGTCTAATTTCCAAACGGGTGGGAAAAGACTGACCACACCCTTCCTCCTAAGACTAAATATAGCCAGCCCAGTCGGCAAGATAAGATAACAGTATTATGGTGAGAAAAAGAAAAGAGGAAAAAAGTACTGGATGAAACTTGAAAAACATGTTTTGAAGTGGGTCAGGGGAGGAGAAGGAAGCTGGCTATTTACTGGGGGAAGTAGACCTGGCTCTAGTGGGGAGCCTTAAAGCATCTTTAAGTCCTAGAGGAATTAGGATCTTGGCAGTTTTCTTGACAAGTGATTTGCTAAAAATAGACAGGGTCCTACAAACACACACATCGCTTCGTTTAAAATCGGATTTCTCTTTGACGGTGAATATCTAATGAGTGCCTTGCCAACTCCTGGACTTCTTAGGGACCTCGTGATGTGTGGTGAGAAGATGACAAGTGGCTTGGAAAAGATTGGGGGAGAATCGGTGATAGATTCTGACGCAAGTAGAAGGGAGAAATCGCAATCTGTCTTGGTTGGATTTGAACCACGGGTGCAATTAGGCTCGTAAAGGGAATTAGGATATCTACCAGTGAAAGTTACTAAAATGACTTAAATTTTCTCAGGCATTATCGAAGAGTGCTCAAGCATTTGCCTTCAGTTTTGGAACATAAACCACATTGCCACAATGAACAGTGTCTGACACAGTTAAGTCCAAAGAATGAATCAACATGTTTTACATGTAAATTACAAACGAAAAAACCCAAACCTAATAATAATAAAAATAAAGCTTCAAATTGAAGACTCTACCAAAACAAAACCTTTAGCAAAACGACATGTTGAAGGCCACTGGCCTGTCCTTAAAAACATCTTAGAAATTCGGACTTCTTGTTGACGACCAAAACTCTAAAGCCATTAACGTTTAGAATAGAAACTGACCCTCGTTAAAAAGAAAACTTTGGGATGAAACCCCAGGTACTCATGTCCCTTACTGCATTCAGTCACTCCACGACTGAAGACTCTAAATAAAGCTTGGCCATCCTTCCACCCACCCTGTAATACGACACGGACACAGGATACACGGCCACAGTCATAATTATTGACATCTAGTACCTCATGAGCTGTTGGATATTTTGATAGAATGAAGAAAAAAAAGAGCACCTCCTCATCCCACGCACCGTGCAAGACATAAATGCCAGGACTGCATCTGGATTGACATTATTCACAATGATGAGATGAGACTTTCTTCCTTCAAGAAGAAAACGACAAGACACGGTCTGTGCCTCAGGGTACGCTTGACAACCTTCAAATTAGCTTTACTGCTCGGATGAAGATACTGATAAAATGACATTTAGACACTCTTTGTTTGCGTTATGATGTTGGACAGAAGTACCAAAGAGGAATTGTTTATTTAGATAACAGGTACCTAGCTATAGCCAATATTAGCCTCCTGTACATACATCATCCTTCATTCCAACAAGGCAGCTGGGTTTTGTCAGTCAAGGTCATACATTTGACAAAACCAACATTTTTTTGTATTTTTGTTTACAAAAGTACTCAATATTGTCTATTGTTTCATTTTAGTCTGTCAATTTCTTACAATATTTTTTAAAAACCTTTTAGTAGTTTTACCCCCCCCCCCCCCACCCCACCAAAAAATGCCATTAATTTGTATTTAGCTGGCCCGTAGAACATATTTTTTTGATTTTGTGGCCATATTCCCAGAAAGCAAATTGACCCGCTGCAAGACTCGGCCAATCATGCGATGCCATTCATCTCCAAGGAATAACGGGCAGAGGTTAGATGGAACCTCCTGGGAGAGATGGGGGGGGGGGGGGGGGGGGGGGGGGGGGGGGGGGGATCTGGACTTGAAAACTAGCACCTGTGTCAAGACTGAGAAATATAATAACAATGGCCCAACAAAGATGGCTCACACAGATTGAGGTTGGAGTTTGAGAGAACTGACTTTGAAACTTGATCAGGAACTTAAAAGTTAAATAATTGACTATCTTTAGTTATAGTACGTGTACAGGTATGTAGTGATAATTATGAAATTGCTGATATAATCAGTGTATTCCAACCACAACATAGTCAATATATACAAATACATGTACAGTTGTACATGTACAATGAAAGTTGCATACATGACAGCACAACAACGAACAAGGTGACTGCGTTGTATGTATTGTACATGTACAAAAGCATTCATTAAAAATATAAAAAATATTGTATAAAAAAACTGCATGCACTTTATGGATTTGTATGAACATGTACATCATGATGTACACAGGTAAATAAACCCTGTAAATTTAGAAAAATTATGTCTGTTGAACGTAAACTAGGAATAAATCCATATCAATTTTTTCCATCTCTTACACATTTCCATACATGTACAGAAAGATTACTTATTTATTTCGTTTTGAATCGTCATCATTACCGCATTATGAACAAGTGACTGTTTTCTTTTGACGCGTTCTATTTACAGGCGATGATGTGGATCCGCCCACTACATATTCTAATTATACGCTCAGTTAAACCACAAAATTTGAAAGAGTAAAAATATGTCAAAGACCTTGGACAGATAGAATGGCCATATCCGGTTTCAATATTTCACTTCAGCGATGCTAAATACTCTGTGCCGGATGGCATGACACAAAATTATAAAACACGTTTTGGATATTTGAAAAAAGGATAAAATTTAGTAATCTGTGACTAGGTTTTTGCTTGCAGTATGTGCCAAATATCGGTGCATGTAATTTATGCGTCATCAATTACAGTGATTTAAGGCAGTACATGTATGTTAGAATAGACAGATGTTCGCTGACAATTGTGTCATTTCAAATTAAAACGACTGTCGTTAACTTGTTCATCTCAATTTCTTGTTTTGGAACTGTGAAATACAGGTCACAAAATAGACTGAATCGAGAAAAGAAATCATAAAATACACGACGATGTTTAGTAAAACTGTACCCCAAAATATAAACCGTGCGGTGATATCAAATAATACGTGTAGGTTAACCTAAATTCCCTTGTGTCATTTACTCGGTACCATTTACTCGGTACCATATACCCATCCTGGCAAATCCCAGCAACATACAAACAAACTGTACACACAAACTGTTGGACTAATTCTGGAGGTATGTCTAACCCAGTGTAAAAGACTGTCAGTTTAGGGTCCAGCACCCATCCTAACAGATCCCAACAAAACCTGGTGTTGGAGTTTGACTGGAGGAGGATTGTTTGTAGGCATTCTCGTAGATTCAATTTCAATCAATCAGAATAGCGGTGGGCATTTTCGTCAATCATTTACACAATGCCATACATTTACAGCTTTACAAACTGAACAAAAACACAGCAAAATAACAGCCATCATGAGCCACGACAGAATGTCAGTGCACCTTGAAAGCCTAACTTAATAATACCGATTCCGTGTAGTAACCCAGTTAGGAATGCAGCGTGCATGTACACGCATATATGCCCTGGCCTAAAAAAAAAAATCATATAGACTTCGGCACATTTTCTGGTAACGGAATCCAGTCTTCCGTGTACACAGCTGTTATGGGGAGCGAGCAATGAGTGCAATCTGGCGAGGTTTAGGGAATTCCAGCATGTTTTACCGAGTGCATGTCATGATGTGCGTGTGTGACTAGACAATCTCTGGGTATCTACTATCCTGGCATCTAGTTAAAATGGCAGGTGAATTCGGTACATGTACACCCTGAGGTGACAACACGACAGATGCAAAGAAAAAGATGCAAAAAAAAGAATACCCCCCTCAAAACAAACCGAAAAACCCAAAGAGCGAAAGAGGGAGATTGGAGAACACAAAATGGAATTGAGAGATGAATAAAAAATGGGCTTAATCTTTAGAATGAGTGGAATGCCGTTCTGAGAGGCATGCCCTTAAACTTTACTTTTATGAAAGAAATCAATTTGTTTCCGAGTCTTCATATTTCAGGATGCAGCACGAGTGTTGCATTTAAATGAACAGGTGAATCGTGGACGAGGGGTTGAGAATAAGATGAACTTATGTTAACGGTGTAACTGTGTCTTCTTAAGTCTCCTCATGTTAGAGCCAGTCACGAGGCGGAGGAGTGCTTTGGCGACAGACACGCGACAAGGAGCTAAGGAGGTTAGCGATCGGCTTGTTGAGAAGGTAAAAAAATGCAACGGCACGGTCAAGGGATAGTTGGTTGATAGTGCGATCTAGAGCAAGTGGCTACGGGGGCAGAATCTCTGCTGAGTGACGAGTATCTCTTCGGCAGAAGACTCGAGGGTTGTTGAGGTTAGGGGTTAATTGATGTGCAGGATGCAGCACAGACAGAGATGAATATCTGGCTCCTAAATGAACTCAGGATTAGGTGCCACAGAGAACTAGACTCAATAAGTAGGGTGGAGGGGGGGGGTGTCTGTAAGGAGTGAAGGGGGTAATTATGGGCAAGCCACTTGAAGGGAACAGGCTAAGGAATAGAGTCAGGATTTCTAAATATAGTGTCCATATATATATATTTTTTAGCAAATTAAATAAAAAATGGCGAAATGGAGTCATTATTACCAGCATCAAAAAGATTCTCAGCCATCACAAAACAGTGATACAAAAACAAATGGTGAAAAATAAAAACATTCAACATTTAGGGAGTGGATATGAGAAATATTGAATTTAATCGCAATGGCTACTAAACTGTTTATATATAATTTGCAGGTGTCTGCTCAGTGGAGGAACTTTGGACTGAGATTTCTGCCAAGTGTGCAACTGAATAAGATCAAGGGCATAGCAGAAAGGGCATCACCTTTTTAATATAGGTAATCAGGTATTGATGAAAGAGATCAAACCTCTACTATAAACACTGTCATACATACAGGTGATATGTATGTACATCTTTATATATTCACAGGGCGAATATCTGATTGGGTGGGGAGGGGGGGGGGGGGGGGGACCTGGACAATAGAATGACAGAGAGAAGGAATTCCACTTAACTACACGACACATAAAGGCTCAATCAATTCCCGTCAAAGAAACTTGAGATTTTCAAGAAACGCAGGGGGTCTCTCAGAAAAAGAACAAGCATGTGAGGTTTTAGTGCAACTTTAACATAATTTCTTCTTTTACTCTAGTCAACCGATGTCCTTAATGCCATAATGAGAGAAGAAAGCTAAGGAAATGAATAGATGGCTTTGTAACACTGGGAACCCGTGCCACACATTGACAACACGCAGTTGATGCATCGCATATACATGTACACCAAGCAGTTTATAGGCAGCACACATTTATACCATGTAGATCAAACCAGATGTGTGATTTATAACATGTACCGTAGTTGGCGCCGCAAGATGTTCCGAGCCAAGTAATGTAATTTTAATGTAATTTTAATGTCATTGATTGACAAGGTGAATTCAGTTTTTGACCCGTGGAATCTTTTTTTTTTTTTTTTTTTCCTATTCCGTTGGGATGAAAAGTAGGAACAACTTTACATTTTTTCTTTCTTTCTGTTAAAAGAGCTGCTGACTCACGACGCGATACGTTACGGGAGAAAACAGGAAATCTGCCCAGAAGCACAAATTGACTCCTTGCGTTGAACTGCGAAGAATGGTGGAAACTGATAACAAGGAACGACCCTCCCCTCGGCAGATGTGGGTAGAGTAAACCCCCCCCCCTCCCTCCGGCTGAAGTTTAATTTAAACTTTTCTTTTAGGGCTTGATAGTTCAACTACCTGAAACAAGCTTATACAAGTAAGGACAAATATGCACACAAATCTCTATTCACGTATTTGCCCCTAGAGGGAAAGTTCCTTGGAAGAAAAAAATAAGCAGTTGATTGAAATAATTATAATCAACATTTGGCAGATTTCATTCAAAATTTGAAGAGAACATAACCATGCAAATCACACACTGAGACGAGATATAAAAGTCTGACATTAGTGAATATCAGTGTTAAGAACTCTAGATAAAACATCGGATATTCTGAAGTATCACACTTCAATTCCAGGTATGAAGAACGACTGCCATATATCCTTCTCACAAAATCATCTTTAATAAATAAAATGACCCATTAAAACCTGCTCCACAACCAAGCTGTACCATAGAGAAAGGAACAGTCCTTTCTCTATGGTTGTACTAAGTCAAGGGCGTCACTAGAGATGAAACAGAGGGATCCAACATCCTAGGTACTTCAGATTGTCAGGTGTATGTACACCCAAGGTGTGATGAGATGTCATAAATGTACACTTATCATTACGCTCACATGTACACCAGATGTATGGTGGATGAGTGGCTGAGTTGACCTTGGAGGTCATAGGTCGATAGATGATTCCAACACATGCGAATGCATGCATGGGGGCAAGTGATGGAAAGTTTTCTAGCCTACTGCAGTTTCGAACTCGCCCTGTTGTGTAGAGTGTCAAGTAATAGCAAGGATCATATTCATACTTACCGTAGATGCGTAAATGTAGAAAGGCAAATACTGTCTGAAATATTGAAAACTAAACATCTGATCATGTCATTATTGTGTTTAAAAAATATTCAAATCGGTGTTATCCTTGATCACAACCTATTCATTCAATTAAATCAATGATTTATTTTAATCATGTAAAAAACCCAAAGGAATGTTATATTATAATGATTTTATACTCAATTCAGAAAATCATGCAGAAAAAAATGTTAATCTTTCTGAAACTGATTTCTTTTTATGTTGGAGATGAATTCATCCCATTACTTTTATGAATGCAAATGTTTTAGAGAAGGATAACATCTTGGAATACTTGCGTAGAAATCAGCAATCGTGACTTAAGAATACAATGTACATGTATGCACCGTGCATTAGCGTCCAAAGTTCATTCAGAATATGTCACTATGCAAATTGTACCCCCCCCTTTCCCCCCCCCCCCCCCCCCCCCTTCAGAACTGTGTCTACATTACGGATTATACAACAAGGACTGGCTTGTTTTCTACCTAGAGCCCAACGTCCCCCTACCTCTTAGATTTGTTTGCCATTGCACTACATCCACTCTTAAAGACCAATTCTAGTGAAAAAGGCCCTTCATAGCAGTTACACTTCAATGACAGAGCCACCTGACAAACCAGCTTTTGTGTAACTATGGTTGACTCAGTGCTGCCTCATGAATAGGGGACTTGGAATATTGTACCCATTGTTCAGGGTGAGGAGGGTATTGTACCCAGTCAATCATTGATGAGAGGTGTGCTACTGCTAGCTGTGTGGTATAAAGGAACACCTTTAGGGTACAGTATTTAGGCTTCTCACCCCATAACCCCTCTGCCAAATAGCTGCACCGTAAACAACTAAATATTTACAATCACTACACTTATGACACGCCAAAACAATCAGGAAGAAGATTTTCATTGTGTTTATGATGTTTTTATAGGGATTTTCCTTGAAACCAAGTTGATGAAGTCATTATCTAAACAAACCAGGGCAACAATATGAATTATTCTGACATCTTTACAAGAATGGAATTCAAAGCTAGATTGTTGAATAGATTCACCTGTTTATGACAAATATAAATTAATTCCAGCTCTGTACCTGTTAACAAAAGATACATTGAAACATGCCGTGCCAAATATTGACTTTGGCTGGACCATCACCTTACTGTACAATATTGGGGTCTTTTGGCAAATAAATTATAGATCTGGTTGTAAGAGATTAGAGAGTTTCCTAGAAGAGAGAATACAATACTAAAAAAAAACCACCAAAACCTCAAGCCCTTGAAAAACCACAAAGTCAGAATGTGAGTTATGCATTTTTTTTGAGGTACCCTTCTAACTTTCTAGTAAGTGTTGGAGTGATGGTGGTTTTTTTTTTTTTGGGGGGGGGGGGGGGGGGGGACATCCAACAATGGTGAGTGTAAGAGGACAGTTTTATCAGAAAGGCGATGAGTGATTTTCCCACTATTTTTTTATAAACTGAACGTTTGGTCTTCTATTCCAAACTTCAACAATTTCATCTTTAGATAGATGTGCTCCCAGAGGTGTGTGAATAGTACCTTTCTAATAGGAGCAGGTTTACCACAAAATACTTGAAGGTTTTGGCAACAACCAACATAAAACAAGTGTTGATTGAGGAATTGCACTCTCAAAGGAGGAGGAGGAGGAGGAGGAGGAGGAGGAGGAGGAGGAGGAGGAGGAGGAGGAGGAGGAGGAGGAGGGGGGTCTATAGTTCCTGCTTTTCATCACAGGCTAAACATTTCTATAACTATGAAATACAAAATGTAACACCAATTCAGTAATACTAACAGCTACAAGGTTTGCAATGGCGCCACCATGGTTCATGCATAGCCAATTCAGTAAAGGAACAATTCCATGTAGTATTTGGTAGCTGCAAATAATTACAACCCAAGTGGTTTGGGCCATTTTAACCAGGTCGCTGATTCAAGGTCAAGGCAGTTGTTTTTGTAATCCCCTGGCATTTTGTATAACAATGTAATACAAAATGTAGCAATTCACAAATATAACTATACAGTGTATACAATTCAGCTGTACATAACAGATTTCCTGGAAGTAGTTCAGATCATCTGAACTAGGTCAACTCGATTTAAAGTTCATGAATTTGTTTTGAAATTGGTTGCGACTTGAGATCTTTGAAAACCTGTGTAGTACGACCTTTTGGAATCCTGCCTTTTACAAGAAAATTGAGAGCATGTACTTCTTAAGTACCAAATAAAACAAAACTTACTGAAAACTGACGTTCACTCAGTCACAATCCAAACAATGTCTTCTCTCACGGCCATATTTTTCGCTATGAATGCCTTCAATACCGATTCACCACAGGGGACCGTCGAATACCAAGATTAAATTATACCCAATTTGTTTTACAGTTTCATCATCCATTCCGGTGTTTGCCATCATTGTTCATAGATCATAATATAAGTGAGTCGTTTTATTGACTGCGCAGCGGTATTCGCCAATGCACAGGAAGTGTTACCAGGATTTCAACTTTCGTTTCCATTAATTGATTTCAAAGTCATTTTTCTCTTACTTATCTCATATCTCATTCTGCCCATTTGTGTCTGTGTAGTGGACTTGCTATGGTAAGTGTGCATTAGGTAAAGTCTACAAGCCGTTTGCTGTTGCAAAAATACTTTGAATTCATGTTGTTTATGTTTTTTCAAGCACTGTCAGCCTGCTAATGAAAGAAAGGAGGGTGGGGGGGGGGGGGGGGGGGGGGGGGGGGGGAGTTTAACAATGGTTGTTTACAAGCAAAAACCAATATCACGTCCCTAACACATTATAACCACCTTGCTGGGAACATTTACCAATATCTCACCCAATTTCAAATTACTCTCTCCCCACGAACAAAAGAAGTTTTGCGTCATCGCTAGATATGACGTTATCCCTTTGCCAGTTCCTCAACAAAAGAAGATGTCCTTTTGTTTCAGTGTCTTCTGCGTCATTAGGCAATGTTACTGTCTCTTAAAAAACAGAGGAAGGAGGGGGGGGGGGATGCACGAAGACGACTGACGTACATACATGTACACCGTCAGTGTGACCTTGAGGAAACATCACCGCAGACTCACAGACTGTTCGCTGTTAATTTCCCACCAACCACAATGCCCAGCCGATTCAGGATTTTTTATTAGCAATAAATACTATTACATGTAGCTCCGTTTTTTTAAATTTCTTATAAGTCTCTTTGAATGACTGTATTGTCAGATACTGTGTGCCTTATAAATGCTTTGTGTTATATTATATTAAGTCTATTGAGTTCCAAACTGTGTCTGCTGCACTCGTTGCTAGGTAACGTTTCTGTATCCATCCGACGCAATTTTTGATCCACACTTCTATCTTTTTAGGTTGTATAATTTGATTAGTCTGGCAAATTTCTGTGACAGTCTGCATCACAATAGAAACAAACCTTGGAACTAGACAAGCCTTGGAATTCTTTTCTCACTGTGGGGGAAACATCGAACCAATTCCTTGATGTCTGAAATAAACAATATTATTTTGTCAATTGTAATAGAAATTTCACGGCTGGATAAAAATGTTGCAGCTTTTTACAAAAAGATTGTGAATGTAAATAAGGCATAAAAAAAAAAATGTTATGTTGGCGTAACCCGACCAACCCTAAAAATACGGCCGACCCTGGATATTTTTATTTTCAAGGGACGAAATTTAATGATTAAAATCTATATAAATCTAGTTATGAATACGTTTGAAACCATTTCTGACCGTTTCTCATTGTTGTGTGTGTGGATTGTGTATATATTGAACCTGGACACGCTATCGTGTATCACTACCGGCTGAAACAATTAGAAAACATATCATTTTCATTGCTGGGAGGAAGAAAAAAAAAAAAAAAAATAATAATAATAATCCCGACCTACCTACCCTATTTTTTTGGGCCCGTTACGCCAACATAACATTTTTTTTTTTTATGCCTAATTGTGGATTGTTATCTTGATTTGTCGACTCTTAAAGGTCAAGTACGCACACATCTACATGTACATGTAGTACGCATACAATACATTGTATTCGATTTGAAGGATTCGGAAAAACCCCAAGAAAATAATAAACAATGACATGTATACTTGGTACACGCAAGACTTAAAAGTCATTTCAAATGCGCGTCTTTTAAAGGAAACAACATGACTGATTTAAACCCGTGCACATCAACACTAACATAGCCTGAAGCAAGCTTAGAACTTGTGATTGCCCCCTTCCCTCTCCTTTTTCCAACCTTACCAAAAATAAACTGTGTGTATCCGGTATTAATAATAAAAAAAAACCAATAGTCCAAAAAATAACCCAACTATCGTCACAATTGGGTCCTTATAAACCCTAGAGAGATAGCAAGTGTTTTTGAGTCACACTAACATGGAGGGATTGAACCGGCTGTGTCTGCTATAGATCTGATGTAGATGATGTTAGTTACCCACGTCATACGGCTTTCAACGAGTGCAGACGTACGGCCTCGGTCCACCGTGGCAGACTATCCTACTCGCTGACGTCATCATTTACACATGCTCGGACGAGTTCAGGGTACATGTAGATCGCCGATAATTACATTGCATTAAATACAGTTTCCTGTGTGCGGTGTGTCTGCCAGTGAGGTATAGTTTAGACAAGTACAACGTATTTCGTCGTGCTTGTTCGTAACGTTGCTTTATGCTTCAAAGATGTAGGATTTTATCTTGTGTCCCTTCATTGTCTATGGATCAGTAACGTTTCTAGAGGCTACAAGTCCAAGAGACATGTTTTTTGGGGGCAGAAGGGAAACTTGAAAAGATTACAAAACACGATACGTGGCCGTGGTGGAAAAATACAATCTGCTCCGCTCCGATGTGAAAACAAACTGGCACTTTTAGGCCTGGATGGAGTATAGGCTCTTGGACCAATCTAGAATGTAACGGTTGTCATGTGTCAGTTTTGTCACCGAGGTAAATTTAAAGACCGCACATGTACCGTACACATCTGTAACGATGTGCACAAGTTTAATATGATATTAAAGTAAGGATACGTTCTTTGAAAGGTGATACGCATAACAATAATACGCAAAAACAGATGCAAGGTGACGCTGCTTTGTACAGTAAATGAGGCAATAAGTTTGGCATAAAGATACTGAGGAGGTTTTTACTAAAGGTTTTTACTAAATGGTATCAAAGTACGATATATTGTTAAAAAAATTATATAAAAATTACAGCTGAGAGCATGATTAGGTTTTGTAATCGTATTCTTCAAGAAAACAATGTATGATTAATACTAGGTCATTATTGTAAAAACGCATTCACGCCAGCTTATTCTAGTTAAAAAAAGACATTTTGTTCATGAGAGTAATTTGACAATATGAAGGTGGGATCACTATGCATGAATGCTTTACAACTTGAGATAATTCATTGGTGACTCCTATTGTGTGGATCACAAGTGCGCAATCAATCAATCAATCAAGCAGGTCTTTATTTGAGCAGTCAGAGAGGAGGGGGCTAATTAATGACTGGGAAATGACACTACCCTACATTGAGAAAGGAGGGAGGGGGGGGGGGGGGGTGTTGGAGTGGGGGGGGGATCAGACGGCAGATTGGCATCTCAATGTAGTGCAAACGCTACAAACACGTGTTAATTTATCTGATGACATTTTGTGTTTTTATGACAACTAAAACAACGGAAAAACAATTTTCTTAAAGGTCAAGACCATTTGACATTTGCAAAATGCGATCATGTTTTTACAGGAATTTTACAAACTTCAAAATTGGAGAAAACCAGTATTTTGTTTTGGCCAAGTCTTCATCAGATAACATTTATTACCCAGCATACAGATGACTACAAAAAGCCAAAACTATTTTTCCCAATTCACCCCCCCAGGCGTAAGGAGTCAGAAGTTCATTCCTTTTGTGGCAGAAATACTACAAAAATACATCAACAAATTCAGGCAGGTGGGCTTATCTAGGTTTTTAAGTTTTCCTTTAAATATTTTGTGTTAGTAGGGCAAGTACTTTAGTTGTTTTTGTTAACCCGCTTACTGGCGATTTCGTTTGTTTGATGGGAAATTATTAATAATATAGCGAGGGGGTGGTGGGGTTGGGTGAAGGCAAGAGTGGGGTTTACATTTACCTCAAGCCAGGCATAGTAAATCTTTGTTTTTTTACGACTGTACCCATAGATTTATACAGGCGTACATGAACATGTACATGTATATCAGCCAATTAACAAAGTCAATCAAGACTTTAACAACTTGCGTATATTGCCAATGAGTATTTTCAAAGAAATTCTCATGTTTTCAACATAAACCGTTTCCCAACCGACTTTCAATGGTCACATCTGAAATTAAATTTCCTGAAAAGCGAGAACAATCTGCCTACTGAATTCGGTTATCAGGAGGTAATTATTGGTTGTGCTTGTCAAGAGAAGGAGATTCTTCTCCGCCGGGACGGTAAAGATTCTCAGTATCAGATTTATATTCATGGGATGATTACTGTGCAAATCTAGCTCCCGCCGGAAAACAAATACGCAAGTGAAATTCAAGACTACTTCCGACGATAGCCATCAGTGGAATTTCATAGTTCATATTTGAATAATGCAGGATTGAGGGGGGGGGGGGGGGGGGGGGGGGGGGGGGGGGGTGGGGTTATAAATCAGATCTTTCTACCGTGAGAGAAAATGGATTGGGGATAACGTTGCATGCATTTCACATGCAACTTTCTGGAGATTTTGAGGGATTGGTTTGCCCAGTTTCTTATTTCCCTTGATATGTGGTATATGATAATAAAATGCGGACACTGTTGTCAATATTGACCAGAAAATGTAATACTGGCTCCAACCCAGCTCACTACACTGTACATTGAGGTCAATGAACCTAACAACAAATTGTTGATCTGCAAACCGTCTAATCCTGGGCTTGATACAATTATGCCAGTTCACTTGGATGATCACCGATATTGGTTTCTTAGTTTTAGCAAATGTGTTTCAGAGTTTGAACACATTTTGCGAAAACTCCAGGAAATCAATGAGTTTCTAAAAACAAGGAATGACTGGACTTTAGAAGATGGGAGGAGGTAAAAGAAGAAGGTGGAAGGAGGTAAAAGAAGACGGTGGGAAGAGGTAGAAGAAGACGGTGGGAAGAGGTAGAAGAAGAAGGTGGGAGGAGGTAGAAGAAGAAGGTGGGAGGAGGTAGAAGAAGAAGGTGGGAGGAGGTAGAAGAAGAAGGTGGAAGGAGGTAGAAGAAGAAGGTGGAAGGAGGTAGAAGAAGAAGGTGGGAGGAGGTAGAAGAAGACGGTGGGAGGAGGTAGAAGAAGAAGGTGGGAGGAGGTAAAAGAAGAAGGTGGGAGGAGGTAAAAGAAGAAGGTGGGAGGGATAGAAGAAGAAGGTGGGAGGAGGTAGAAGAAGAAGGTGGGAGGAGGTAGAAGAAGAAGGTAGGAAGAGGTAGAAGAACAAGGTGGGAGGAGGTAGAAGAACAAGGTGGGAGGAGGTAGAAGAAGACGGTGG
The DNA here is from genome assembly GCA_037893245.1 of Crossaster papposus. Lineage (NCBI taxonomy): Eukaryota > Metazoa > Echinodermata > Asteroidea > Velatida > Solasteridae > Crossaster > Crossaster papposus. The sequence continues at coordinate 8,602 of JBAIAA010001055.1, read as the reverse complement.
GAGGAGGTAGAAGAAGAAGGTGGGAGGAGGTAGAAGAAGAAGGTGGGAGGAGGTAGAAGAAGAAGGTGGGAGGAGGTAAAAGAAGAAGGTGGAAGGAGGTAAAAGAAGAAGGTGGAAGGAGGTAAAAGAAGACGGTGGGAAGAGGTAGAAGAAGAAGGTGGGAGGAGGTAGAAGAAGAAGGTGGGAGGAGGTAGAAGAAGAAGGTGGGAGGAGGTAGAAGAAGAAGGTGGGAGGAGGTAGAAGAAGAAGGTGGGAGGAGGTAGAAGAAGAAGGTGGGAGGAGGTAGAAGAAGACGGTGGGAGGAGGTAGAAGAAGAAGGTGGGAGGAGGTAGAAGAAGAAGGTGGGAGGAGGTAAAAGAAGACGGTGGGAAGAGGTAGAAGAAGAAGGTGGGAGGAGGTAGAAGAAGAAGGTGGGAGGAGGTAGAAGAAGAAGGTGGGAGGAAGCAGAAGGTGGGAGGAGGTAGAAGCAGAAGGTGGGAGGAGGTAGAAGCAGAAGGTGGGAGGAGGTAGAAGAAGAAGGTGGGAGGAGGTAGAAGAAGAAGGTGGGAAGAGGTAGAAGAAGAAGGTGGGAAGAGGTAGAAAAAGAAGGTGGGAGGAGGTAGAAGAAGAAGGTGGGAGGAGGTAGAAGAAGGTGGGAGGAGGTAGAAGAAGAAGGTGGGAGGAGGTAGAAGCAGAAGGTGGGAGGAGGTAGAAGCAGAAGGTGGGAGGAGGTAGAAGAAGAAGGTGGGAGGAGGTAGAAGAAGAAGGTGGGAAGAGGTAGAAGCAGAAGGTGGGAGGAGGTAGAAGCAGAAGGTGGGAGGAGGTAGAAGCAGAAGGTGGGAGGAGGTAGAAGAAGAAGGTGGGAGGAGGTAGAAGAAGAAGGTGGGAAGAGGTAGAAGAAGAAGGTGGGAAGAGGTAGAAGAAGGTGGGAAGAGGTAGAAGAAGAAGGTGGGAAGAGGTAAAAAAAGAAGGTGGGAAGAGGTAGAGGAAGAAGGTGGGAGGAGGTAGAAGAAGAAGGTGGGAGGAGGTAGAGGAAGAAGGTAGAGGAAGAAGGTGGGAGGAGGTAGAAGAAGAAGGTGGGAGGAGGTAGATAAAGAAGCTATACCAACCTGCTCATTATTAATGCACCCAATTCGGCGTGGACGTCACGACTTGACTGATGAGTCCGTCAAAGTTGAAATCTAAGTTGCCATCATCCATCAGCTCAGTGCGAAGGATAGAATCAATATCACAATCCATCCCCCTGATCATGTCAACGTTCAGATTCTGAAGGTCGCTGGGAACCTTCTCATTGGAGCTACTCATGGAAATGCTTTGGATGGGTGGGGTCATCGAGGATTGGGTGTACTGGAGATTCATGGCTGCGTGGGTGGGGCTGGACATGTGATTATTCTGGGTGATAGGATTCAGCTGAAGCATGGAAGTCAGGGGGTTACTGGGACTAGTCTGGGGGCTGAATCCTTGTAGAGACCGGCCCTGCGTCATGTTAGTCTGGATGCGGCATGTTGGTTGTAGCGGCATGTTGGTTGGACGCTGATGAATCATGCTACCGGGTTGGAGAGTAGGGTGAGACATCATGGGATCCCGTTTGGACACTATGGCTCCGTTGGTTGTCATACTGGTATCTTGATGTGACATCATGGAGAAGGAGGCGGGCTGAGCTTGAGGTATGTTGATGAAGGGCTGCGACATGTCGGTAATGCTCATAGATGGAGAACAGCGTTGTTGGGACATAGGACTCATGGCAGAGTTCTGTCCGTAAGGGCTGTAGGCTGGGCTTTGGACGTTACTGTGTACGGGGGACCGGTCAGAACCACTGTAACTGGGCGTCGGAGAGTAGGACATGTAGCCGTTAGAGTTGCTGGTCACGTTGTTCTGGAATAGATTGCCGCGGCTTATGTGTTTAGGAGAGGGCCTCATAGGGGTAGGGACTCGAAGCTGCTCAACAGGACTGTTCAGATCGGAACTGACCGAACCGTTTAGGGAGGTGTTTAGACTCATGGCTTGGGCGAGCGATGTAAGTTGGTCGGTGTGTAAGTGATCCGGATTGTCGTAGGGCTGCGTCTGGTGGTGGCCAAGGTCGTAGGGAACCGGTGACATAGGTGGGACTTCATTATCATGCATGTCGTCGATTTGATTGATGGGAGACAGGCGACCGCAGCTGCTGGCATTGGAGCTGGCTCGGGAACGAAACTCAGAGCTCAGAGCAAGTGATAGCGAGGTCTCCGGTTCACCTTCAAACTTGGGCGTGGGACTGGTGCTCCATTTAGCCCTCTCCTCAAGGACCTTCTTCTTAGCTCGGCCGCGCTTCTTCTCCCACTTAGGGTTGTTGGTATCCATGCTTGAGGCGCGTCGACGCGAGGACTTGCCTGGCTTAGCGTCAGGGTTGATCATCCACCAAGAACTCTTGCCAGTGCCTTCATTCTGTACTCGCACAAAACGACTGTGTAACGACAGGTTGTGTCTGATGGAATTCTGTAAACAAAGCAAACACAAAAATAAAACAACAAAATTAAAGATCAGATTTCAAACTTAAAATCGTTTAAGCAGCCAAAAGCTTACCCTTGTTTTACATACTGTTTTCTTGCATTCAAGCTGATTAATTCAATGATGATTTGGAAAATTCTTGTGTCGGAAATTATTTTGATGAAAATACCACAGCTTTTCTCAAATGCCAATGGCTTTTCCAGAAGTTTGACAACAGTGCTTCCAAACCCATAGTAAGATACATGCACATTGAATAGCATTGTGTTGATTGCCCACATATATGTACATGTAAAACAGACAAAATAACAGTCGTCAACATTTGCTGCGTTACACAATAAATTATAAAACTGGACACAGAAATTGAACCTGCAACTATCTAGAAAATGTTCCTCCGTTGTTTATTTGACTGTTGATTTAACTGATGTAAATAAAATGTGCAATTTGTTTTTAACCTGGAATCTAATCAACTGTAAGAATTTACAATGAAGTAATATAAAAATGTTGTAATTTATAACACTAGTATGGAGGCAATTCCAGTCATAAAGAAGTCCATGGAATGATGTATTCATTACTACATGTACTCTTTAATATGCACCTCTCCATATCAGGTCTCCTTTGCTTGTCTTTAGCTTTAAATCCAAATCTCATATCAACTGTTATCAATCTCATTCCTGTAAAATGAGCAGGGACTGACTGTACTAATAGCCAGCCGCCTCCGATAGGCCAAACTAGAATTTGATGTCTGCTAAACCACAGGTTATCAGGTAATTGACAACCTCGGACATCCTAAAGAAAGACAGACTGGTTCCCAGATTGGTTAGTGACCTTTCTGCTCCCCCATCACTGTGGGAAAGAATACTTCTCTCAGCAGGGGGAAATCCTAAAACGGCGGTTGCAACCAGTGACCAAAAACGGAAGGGAAAAACTTATATCAAATCATAATTCTGATGACAGGCTGTGAACACGGCCAAATGCGTCGCTGCTTGCAAGCTGAGAATAAGCTGCCGGAACTAATGACAAGTGATATATAATTAGGTTTAGGAGACAGTGTTGGGTTGCTCGTATGTGATAGCGAGGTAATTAAATGAGCGGGTATTACAGACGGTATTCTCAGATGTACAGGAGTAAAGTAGTCTAAACCCTAAGATGGGTTATCATGCACGGATTGGTATAATCAAGAACGGTTCTGATTGGTTTTACATCCCACTCAAAAAAAAAAAATAGTAAATTGTGGACGGAGTCATCTGCGTTAGGCACTACCGATGTTGTGTCATTTCACAGCGATCCTGTCTTAAATTATTTTTGCAGATTTTGCCTCGAGTCATTAAAATGTTGTCATGAACACTTTTTGTTTGTTTCGTTTGGTTGATCAAGGCTTCAAGCCTATAAACCTGAATGGTCCTAGTCATTATTTACAATTACGTTTCTCAATATTTTTTGAAAAATCACACACTTTCAATTGTAGGATAGGAACTTTCATAGACACACAAGCTATATATAGCACTATTCAGTGGAACAATTAATGGTAATCGTTACAAAATTAAACTTTACCTGAAACCCACAAAACACCAGGTGCCGTGATTTCACAGGATGCACGAGACTCGGTCACTTACAGTCAAATATGGTATTTCATAATAATTCATTAGTTTTGTTTTTTTATGTTTGTAAATACATGTAGTGTTAGCTATACTATTAACTTGTACCACAGATTTCATATACATGTATCAATGTACATGTTACTATAATGAATGATAATCTATCTGAAGTGGTAAGACTGTAGCTATAATTGCCAGGCAATTATAAGACACTTCACATTGTTTACACAATGGCAGTTCTATGCAAGATAAGGTGATAAGGAAACACTAGCTGTATTGGGTGATAATGCAAAGCCTATTATCGCCAGCTCTTTATCTATTATCTCAATTCATTGTTTCCTACCTCCATGGTTTAACTGTGTACTCTGCAGGCTAAAACTAAGTTTGTATGCATATAATTGTAAATATAACTGAGACACTATTGTCTCATCATATAAAAATAATTAGACTCCACCCCTGCATACTACATGCTCCGAAAAACTTAAAAGAAGAACAATCATGATCGGGAGGAATGTGCCAATGTTAAATATATTTCTTCTCCTTTTTTTTTTATTAAAAAATAACTACAAATGCACGCGAGGACAAGAGAATATATTTATATTTTTGGCCTGAAGTCTCTTTTCGATCAATATTCTTAAACTGCTAACTTGTTTCACAAATTTCATTTCTGCAAACATTATTTTGTAAACGTAAACCTCCCAGTTTTACCTGCTTGTGCAGTGACAGCATTTATACAGCAGAATGACTGAATGATTGAATGGATGGATGGAATGGTCCTGGGTCACTTACTGCAGTGGATGACCACTGGACATGGAGTCCAGACCACAAGGCTCATGCAAATAGTGGCTGACCAATGGATTGACCATGATAACTTGCATTGGAATGTGGAGTGTAGGACAGTGATATGTGGAATATGCAAGCTCTTTTTGTTTAGTGTGAATTGGCTCATTGTGTTGAGAGATTAATCATGCTTATCCCCGGTTTGCATTGTAAAGGAGTTTTGAAAAGAGTTGGTTAAGTGAATTAGTGATGACTAGGCCTCAATTTCCATTACTACATGTACATGTACACACACACAGGCATTTTCATCATTTGTTGCAAGTCTAGTTGTAGAATTTGCAAAATCCAAACTATTTCAGTTCTTTTGTCATGTCACATGCATGATTTCATTTAAATATTGTAATAACGAGTTTCTTTACTAGGTGAAATAAAAGGTTCAGGGTTTTCCTAACAAGTAACAGCATTATGCAATATTAATATGTAGAAATATGGTAAGAAGCATTACACAATGCATACCAATAATGCCGGCATGATGCAACATGCGGCTTACTTTCTGCTAGTCTAGACATGCCCAATAACTGAGTAAGGCTGCAGAGGCTATGTCTGAATTAATTGGCTATATCTTAAAATAACACACTTGTATGGAAAGTGGCTATAGTCACTACCATGTAATTCAATCAGACACGGCCGTTATGGCTTATGCATACACAGGCCACTGTATGATCAATGCTTTTGCCTAAACCTGAATATATGAACCACAATTCTTCCTAATAGCTAGCTAAAACAGGCTTACCAGTATGTATACCATTTTGAGAGTGGGCATGAGAGGGCCGAACTTATTGATATCATCTGACGCGGGTCAAATTGTAAAAGATTGTGTAGAAATTTACAATGGAGGACAAAAACGTTTAGAAAAACGTATTTAGAAAACAATTTGTTCAATATGTTTTAGCTTTTCCTAAAAGACAATTATTTTTTTTGGAATTATGAAGAGGAAGGCTGCATTATTTTATTCCTCTCCCTTATATTTATTTTGTTATTGGACACCACTGCATCTTGTCAATATTATTGATTTTAAAAGTCAGAGCTACATGTAGTTCCTGAAAATTATGTAGGAATACTGTATTTATTCATGCCCATAATATTAATAATGTGCATTTCCTGTACAGTTATTTCTCTAGCTCCAAGTTAATTCCCATGTACATGTATGAACATGTCCAATTTTGTCCCCTATAGTACAATGCACTGAGCAAATCCATTCCCAATGCCATTACATGCAAATTACACGTGACCCAAGTTGACCTTGATATCTGGCACACTGCCAAAGGAAATACCTGCTGCCATTACAGGGCATTATGGGATAAAGTACGGAGGTTTTTGGCCTATTTTGCACACAGGGCCTATCACTGTTTGGCAGAGAATTGGGGAACAAAGTTCAGCTGGTTGCATGAGATCCCTGTATGCAGGGGACTTTACGAAGGATTTACTGATCTTGGGACAAGATAAGCACCCAGCAGATTGAATCCATTCTCAATTTCAGGTCCACTGTTGTCAGAGGATGGAGGCGGGAAAATCAAGTTACGATGATCAATGTTTTAAGAAAATATTTGAATTGGATTTAATTGTACTATTGTCCTTCCTGTTACTTTAGAACAAATTAGATTTAGAACAAATTAAATCAGAATTTCTGACACAAAAATCATCAGTTTGAAATGAATGAACTCCTTAACAATTGTATTTTCTCCCCACAAACAAACAAAGTTCTGCAAAGAACTTACTTCTACAGTATGGAATGGTTCAACTGCAAAGAACCTACAAATTACAGTGTGGTAATGTTCAACAGCAAACGAGTATATTACCAACACTGAACAGTGACTTGTTTGTTTGTTGTGACTATTTTCTTAGGGGCGAATCTAGTTAATTCAATTGAATCTCTATCTCGCCCTTAAAACTTCACCTGTAGTGTTACTTAGACTCAGGTTTATTTTCAAACTCTAGTTTATTTATAGACTCATAATTTGTTATAAGATATTTCTTGCAACGGCTGTATATATAAAATATCGTTCCCAAAATACATGTTGATGTGTTTAATCAGGCAGAACCTCGCGTCATTCCCAAGATTCACCCCGGCGAATCCTGACTCGTGCCTGCCCAGCTGACGTCACATCATAGTTTCCAACGTCCCGACGCACACAAGTTGAATAAACAGCAACCGTCATCACTCTGTGAGCTTGGATTTAGAAAAGCTTCGATGAGGGCGAGTGACATGGGGTATGGCTTCTCCGTAATCACATTTTGTCGAGTCTCCTCCAGGATTTTGTCCTCCAGGCTTGCTGGCTCGGACCTCTAATTCGTAGCTCTTCCGTTCTGCACATACTTGCACCTCTGGTTCTCTAATCTTGGCACAACGGCCGTACAAAAACAACACGGAAATATCAACGAAACCCGTTCTTAGCTAAAGGCTCCTCCCCCTCTGTCCTCTCCCCTCTCTCTCCCCACCCCGCCCCCCACCCCACCCCCCCCCCCCCCCCCCCCCCCCCCACCCCACCTAATCTAGCCGGGTCTGTCTTCCGGAAGAGACTGTGGCGGCTAAAGGTACACTCAGGGCAACCCAGAGTACGGTCTGACATTTTAAACATTCATGTGCCAATCATGACAAATACATGAACGGCGAAAAAAAACCATCCTATTTAAAATGAAAGACACAATTTTACGGGGAATTTCTGTTTTTCAATTTTTCATGGTTATTGCAGGTTCTTTCAAAAACAGCAAATAAAACATTTAAATTTCTTAGTCCAATTTGAAACCATCAATGTAAATTTCTAGCATTATTAAAATCTTATTCATTATTAAAAAAAAAATATTTTACATGCTAAATATTATTGATTAATTAGAAATGATGAATGGTTTCGTGGTATGTTATCATTTTGATTATTTATATCCTTGCCTAAATACTTAATGTACATGTGTACAATACTTTCAGCCGAACAATTAATTTCTATGTCAAATTCACAAAAAGTACCCACACAATGGGCAATATTACCGATATTCTTCCCTGTTCGAATTTCCCCTAAATTATTCCTGCCGAGGTCGACCCCAGGGGTAAAAGGTCAACACAGGTCATATCTTAAATCCCTAACAATGTACCAGGACAGAGCTCTTCTAAATGCTTCCTCTCAATCCCAAAGAGTTTTTAAATCTTCCAAAAAATGCAAACATTCCCTTGTCCACAAATCAGGAGAACAAACTCACTTGTACAAACTACCAAAGCCATCTGTATAATAAATCCAAAATAATGTCCAATACTCTAATTATTCTAGAATTCAGTAATCACAACTCTAGAGGGTAGTGTAGAATCCAATATTTTACTGATAACGCAGTTTAGTCCATAACATGCACACCTTGGTCACTTCTTTATGCCTACAGTAATTCTAGGAAATCAGATGATATTTTTGTGCCAACACACGCTTGCAAACTGCATTCTAGTGATCGAGAAGCCCAGCCACACCACACACAGTGAACCCTCATAGTACAGTTAAAGTTAGGCTGCCTACGGCTACGTAGGCATACTATGCACAATAGGCTCAATCGGAGGTCAATGTGATACTTCTCACACCTCCACACTGCGGACAGATTACGTGAATTACTTCTACAGCTAGCAATTAAAATGGGCACAACTATCCAATCCAAAACAAATCAAGCCATTGCAAACATTCTATTTTTTGGGAATAGAAGTCTTATATAAAAAAGGCAAGAGGTGA